>JAUCMR010000062.1:15654331-15694903 GCA_032357425.1 Enteromius argenteus
ATCATCTCTATCTATCTATCATCATCATCTCTGTCTATTTATCTATCATCATCATCTCTGTCTATCTATCTATCTATGTATCTATCTATCTATCTATCATCATCACCTCTGTCTATCTATCTGTCTGTCTGTCTGTCAATCATCATCATCTCTTATCTATCTATCTATCATCATCATCTCTGTCTATCTATCTATCTATCTATCTATCTATCTATCATCATCTCTATCTATCTATCTATCTATCATCATCATCTCTGTCTATCTATCTATCTATCTATCTATCTATCTATCTATCTATCTATCTATCATCTCTATCTATCTATCTATCTATCATCATCATCTGTCTTTCTATCTGTCTGTCAATCATCATCATCTCTATCTATCTATCTATCTATCTATCTATCTTTCATCATCTCTGTCTATCTATCTGTCTGTCTGTCTGTCAATCATCATCATCTCTATCTATCTATCTATAGGCCTAGTTATTTAAAGATTATCTAAAGCTTACATTTAACAGCAGTGTTATTAAATTGTTATTTTAAAGATAAGTGAGCGTTAGATGTCATCTAATATTTGACCATGGACAACAAAACCAGTCACAAGGATCAATTTATTGATTATTATTATTTATTATTACAAAAATCAAAATACAAAGGAAATCACCTTTAAAGTTGTCTAAATGAAGTTCTCAGCAATGCATATTACAAATCAAAAATTAAGTTTTAAAATATTAAAAGAATCGATAATTTTGGCCCATACAATGTATAGTTGGTTATTGCTACTAATATACATGTTCTACGTAAGACTGGTTTTGTGTTGCAGGGTCACATTATAAAAATAGAGGCAATAAGTTGGACAATTAAATATCACGTCTTTTAGTTGTTTTGTAATCATCTTCTGCCTGTTTCAGGTTATTACTATGAGTTAGACGACTCTTATGATGAGAGCGATGAGGAGGAGGTTCGAGCTCATCTGAGGAGAGTCTCTCAGCAGCCTCCTCTCAAACTGGACACATCTCGAGAGGTACGGTCACATTTCATCAGTCAATGACAACAGCAGACAACACCACTGTCATAGCAGAAACACCAACACCTCAGAAAAGCTAGTATCTTACAGCAGTCACTGTCTCACAGTCGCTGTGTTTCTCTCTCGGCAGAAGACAGAGTTTCTGTGTATATTTGGACTGACCACACTCTCGAAACGCGATGAGCTGCTGGAGATGAAGAGGAGGAAGAGGAGGAGGATGCTGCAGGAGCGAGTCCCTTCACCCGCGGCGGTGCCCAATAAACGCAAGACTCCATCTCCTCCTCAGCCTCCGCTCAGCACACGCTTCACCCCGGAGGAGATGGACCGCTCGGAGGAGCTGGACCACAAGAAACACTTCCTCAGCATCTTCAGCCTCAGCCACGTCAGTCAGGAGGAGAGACAGAGTACGTACTCACACACACACACACACACGTTTGTTTTTGTGAAAAGTGGGGACTTTCCATAGGCATAATGGTGTTTATACTGTACAGGCTGTATGTGCTATTGCCCTACACCGACCCTACACCTAAACCTACCTCTTACAGGAAACTGTGTACATTTTTCGATTTTCAAAAAGCTTCATTCTGTGTGATTTATAAGTGTTTTGAAAAGTGGGGACATGGGGTAATCTCCTGAAAAGTCACCTCCTTTATGTAATACCTATGCCATACCCATGTCATTATACAAATTTATGTCCTCATTTAGCACAAAAACGAGCACACACACACACACATACACACTACCTGTGCTAAAGAGGCTGGTGAACTATACCTAATAATTATTGAATCATTTAAAGCTCAATGTAAATAATATAAAAATTACTTATTGTAAAAATAAAATCAGAATAATATAGAAATATTAATAAATACATTTGAAATACAATTTTATATATATATATATATATATATATATATATATATACACACACTGTATGTAGGTATGTAATCTGAATTTTTTATTTTGCGAATTCAAAATTGTGTGATTATAAATAAATAGAAGAAATGTAAATTACAATTGTTAATAAAATGTGTGTGTGAATACAATGTTTTTTATAAACATCTATATATAGAATAATTATAAAATAACTTTTCTGTAACATATTGTTTGTTTATGCATACTTTATATTATAAATAAAATATTATAAATATTTATTTTGCTAATTTAAAGTAAAATACCAAGAATTTTATCAAATGTTAATATGAATAATAAATAAACAATTTATGTAAAAATAAATATACACATTCTAAATAATATATATATAATTTTTAATATTTTTAAATTTCAATATTTTACGGAATATGCAGGAAATGGTAATACAACTTGATTTTTTTTTTTTTTTACTAATATTAGTTCATTTAAACTGGTTTGCTATATTAAACAAAATATTTCACAAGAGTAGTTGTGATTATTCAGATTTGTTTTAAAATCTGAGTGCATCACAATTTGACAAATACAGTTTGGTCCAATTAATAATTATTTTTATTTATTTTTTTACATTAGAGAATAAGAAGATCGTGGACTTGCTGGAAGCCATCAAACAAAAGACTGTTACTCTAGACAGCCTGAGATACGCCACAAATACGCCCTCTTCCAGCCCGGACGCTTCAGTGTCTGGTAACAACGGCTTTAAACAAATGTTAAGATCTTTGAGAAGTCCCAAATTTTCTCATGTTATAAAAACAAATACATGCTCATGTAGTGTCAATCACGTTTACACACTGCCTTTGAAATGGAAAGGAAAGGATGACAAATATGATAAAAATGTAAAAAAAAAACATGACAATTTCAGACTCTGATCTCTGCTTTCTCCCATCATACAGCTGTCCCACATCCCAACCAGTCGGTCGGTAATGTTCACCCCGAACCCCAAAACCACTCGCCCGAAAACCCTCGCCCACCTCTAGACCCGCCACCACTGGCTCCTCTTCACCCTCAAGGCTCACCCAGCCTGACATCCCTGAGCAGGAGAGGCCCGAGCCTGCAGGTCAGCGCTTCGCAGCCCCTCGCCCGAGCCACACACCCGCCTCTGAAACACCCCGCCTGGGAGCAAATCAACTCTGAGGAGTTTGCACAGCACTTCCACCAGTCCGTGCTGCAGTCCACGCAAACATCCCAGCAGAAACAGAAAGGTGACGATGTCTCCCTCTGCTGGCAGATTTGAGAAATACAACAAGAGACGTCTGCGTAATGTTTTTTGTGTTCGTCTCCCAGCAGGTGGAGCGGGTGAGCAGTTTGAGCCTCCTGCGCTTCCCCCTCCAGGCTTCCAGAGGGCGGTGAACAGAGTCCAAAACGGACAGAGCAATGGCCACTCCTGCCATGTATCAGCCCAGCGAGAGTCTCCGGGCACGAGGAACGACCTCTCAGCCGAGGAGGGCGTCAGTTCGGATGAAGACGAGGAGGAAGAGTCGCTCGGGCCCAGGTGGAAAGGGATTGAATCGATATTTGAGGCTTACGAGGAATACATGGAGGGTACGCTGATGCTTTCGAATGGACATTATTTGGATAGAAACTGAACCTGTATGAGTTTCTGACTTCTGTTGAGCACAAAGAAGATATTTTGAATAATGTTGGTAACCAAATAATTGATGGTCTTCAATGACTTCTATAGTGGGGTAAAAATACTATGGAAGTCAATGGGGACCAAAAACTAGTTACATTCTTCAAAATACCTTCTTTTGTGCTCAACAGAAGACAGAAACGCACACAGGTTTGAAACAACTTTAGGTAGGGTAAATGATGACAAAACAGACATTAGCAGATTGGAAAACTGACAACCAATGGTAAACGTGAGCGCTCATTTAGGCTGCTTTAATTTTAGTCTGTGGTTGCACAATATTGGCTTTTAGAGTGAACGTTTCTTTTCTGATTATAGTGCATTGCTCATCTGTTTCTCTCTCTGTTTTTCAGAGAGGAGTATCGAGCAACAGGTCCTCCAGAGCGAGTGCAGACGTCTGGAGACGCATCATTACAATCTCACTCTCACAGCCGAACAGCTTTCTCACAGCATGAGGGTAAAAATATATATTTGTATTTGTACATTATTGTATTTTTCCATTTTATATTTAAAAGATTATCCTATTTTTATGTTTGCATGGGTATGAGTGTGAGATTAATGATTGTGTGTGTGTAATTACACCAAAAAATTTAATAAACCTAAATAAATGCATTTTCTTTCATTTTATCTGTTTATTTTTGCTCATTCAAAGGTAAAATAATACATTTAATAAAATTTAATTACTATTTATATATATATATATATATATATATAATATACATATATGTAAATAGTTTCATTTCATTATAATTTATAATATTTACAACATTCAGCATTTTTGCTCATTTATGAGAAAAATTTTAAATGCTATGGAGGGAATTGCAAAACTACTTGAGTAATGATTTAAATTAAGTTAAAAAGAAAAAATGCTTACTACAGTACAATTCCTTATCATCACAGTTTTATATTTAAGCGATTGACTGTGACAAAGTTGCTTTGGTTTCTAGAAACAATCGTAATTAGCTAGTTCATCATATTGTGGTAACTGTTTTTTTTACAGTCTGTGGTTACTATACATCATTATCTTTGAAAAGGAAACACTTTTAACCAACATTGCTGACTATCACAGTAGTGTTAGCGCCCTCTTGTGTCAGCTTTGTGTCAGTGGGTTATTTTCTGAACTGTGAGTAAGTATTGTTATATGGTCTCTATTTCCCTCATAACTAGGACCTACTGGCCCAGAAGCACAACCTGGCTCTGAAGAGAGATCGTATGCAGGCCGAGCTGGAGCACATCAAGAAATGCTTGACACTGCCATTATTACACTGGCACAGAGGATACTACAAGAGACCCTCCCCGAGGTGACCTGAAGACGGACGACAGCACGAGCCACAGAGATCAACATCTACTGTAAGGACTTCAGCTTTGGCATGAGGAAGATACACGAGCTATGGATCATGATCTGGTGCCAATGTCTGACGCTTCACTGTGACTCTGTGCACTACAAGTCCAACCCCGTGAGAAAACACGCATTCGACAGCCATCCAAATATCCATTACTTGACGTACAGACAAAAATTTGGCGGGACGTTTGCCAAGAGGTGCACTGGATATGCACTTAATATCGCGTATATTTGGTGCAAAACTCTTCTACTGGATGATGAGCATTGAGTTGAAACGCTTTCATATTTATACAGTTTTTAAAAGAATACGATTATGTAAACTACCGCCGAATCACATTTTTGTATGTTTTTATTCTCAATGAATAATTATAAAAAAAGGACTGCAATTTGAAATATAAATATTTTAATGCTTTTGCAGGGGAAAAAAAAGGTACTGCTGGTCAGAAATGTTGGTGGAGGAAAAAATGAACCGAGTTCATTTCAAAAATCTCTTCAGAGGCTATTCATTGTAGTTGTCAGAAAGTCATGTTTGTCTAGGACAGTGTTTCTATGTTGTTTTATTCTCTCTTTGTCTCCCACCAAACCAAAATGTCAATGCCATATATATTATCCACCAGTACATGGCTATTTGATAATAGACACTAAAATAAACCGATCCAGTGTGGGAATCACTTTATAATAACTATCATTAATGACAAATAGCATATAATACTTAACAGATTTGCAGTTATTGTACGTTCAAGTATGAAGTCAATCAATCGTGAGTCATTATCATGTGGATAATCAAAAAAGTTGAAAAAACAAAATTGAAGTGCAATGTTGAAATAATGGCAATTATGAAATACCAATACAATAATTAATTGGATCTTATTGCATAATTTGCTTAATGTAAAAATTGAAACGATTTCTGAATCATGATTATGAAATGCCACTAATGGGCTTTATAAATGAACATTCTGTTAAACGTTATATGCTTATTTAACCCTTGTGCAGCCCTCGGGGTCTTTTTGACATGCAAATGATGTTCGCCAAATTAAAAAAACAATAGTTCTCTTCATCCAAATGGTTTGAGACTTTGTAGACTTGCTAGATCTACAAAAAAAAAATTGGAATGATATCTTGATTTTATATTAATATAAAAAAAAGGTCACACTCAAGGTCTTCGGGGTCTTTAGAGATGTTACAAAATGTAATTTTGTAACAAAATAATTGTTTTTGTAAACAAATGTAATTTCATTATTCGTATTAATGTTTTTACGTCAGATTTTTGTAGTTTGTGGAGGGCTTATCATATTTTTAAAATTTATATTAAAAAATTCTTATATATTTTTTCATATGTTAATATACAAAAACAGCTTTTTATGCAAACATTTTTATAAAAGACCCACATTTCTAATTTTCTTTCATGGGGATAACATGGATCATTTGATATAGTTTAGTGTAAGATTTTTGTTAATCTTTTGGAAAATGCAGTTTTAAAATTAAGATAAATAATCTAATTTTTACCAGTAGATGGCTGCAGAGCTCCACTATTTGCTATTTGACCAACTGATATCTTTTCACAATTTTTTTTCAGTTGGACTGATATCTACATATAACTTTGCAATTTTAACCAAGTTTTTGTACTGAAAAAAAAAGTTTTTCAGCGTTAGATTATGATTAGGGTGTTACCTGAAAACCTGAACAAGAGTGCTAAAAAAAGTTCTAAACTTCGACAAAATGTAATTTTATGGTTATAATTGTGATTTCAGAATATGTAGATATGAGTCCAACTGAAAAAAAACTTGTGAAAAGATATCTTTCAGTTGGTCAAATAGCAAATAATGGAGCTCTGCAGCCATCTACTGGTAAAAATTAGAATTGTTTCATTTGAAAGCTGCATTTTTTAAAAGATAGGCAAAATCTTACACTAACCCCTGTCAAATGATCCATGTTATCCCCATGAAGGAAAATTAGAAATGTGGGCCTTTATAAAGTGAATTTTACATAACCAGCTGTTTTACCTATTTAAAAACAATTTAAAATAAATTTTAATACATTTTAAAAACTGTAAGCTCTCCAAAAACTACACAAATGTGAAGTAAAAACATTAATAAATACAATAAAATTACATTGGTTTTTAAATTACCCCAAATAAAGACCGCACAAGGGTTAATACTGTCCATTATGGATTGTTATAATCATGAAAGTGATTATAAAGGGTTAACCAAATGTTTTTTTATGTATAACCTGGCCAATATGATTTAATTTTCAGCCTAGCTGCCATGAGAAAAGTCATTTTATATGAAAAATTAGTGCCACAGTGAAAAATAAAACATTGCTCTTTTGTTAATTATAATTTAAAACTGAACACATTCGATGTGTTAAATTTTAAAGAAATGTCCAATGCCACAAGTTGAGAAGTGTCTGTCTCAAGATGTCTATTCTCCACTCTTTTTTTAAAATGGCTTTCATTGCATATTGTTTAAAACACAAATGGCTTATGAAAAATCTGTTTGGAAGAAATGGAACAGAAAAAAAGAAATCTGTAAACATGTTTTAGTTGTAATTTTTAGTGGAATGAAATGTGAGTTAATATATTATTTCTTGAAGGTAGAAATACTTATTTATGGATATATCTGTGTATATGCTGATATAAGAATAATGTTTGAAAAAAAGCATTTCTTGCCATATTTTGTCTACAAAAACTCTCAAGTAATGGACATGATTCATTCTCAAGAGTAACATGCTCTTCAGTTGTTTCTCATACTCTATATGATTTACATTGCAGCAAAATAAACAACTTGACATTTAGATTATCTCCAGTCTTTATAATATACACATTGCATGTATATTTTTACTGTACTTAACTTCCAGTCAGTTAGTGTTGGCTATAAAGGTTACCAGGCTGTTTTCTTCAGTGTCCTGCTTCACATTGTTGTGTTGAAGCTTGTACTCCAGTTCGTCCCCTGCAGCGTTTTTCAGCACAATGCATCTTCTTCAGCATTGCGTGTGTTCAGTCCCTCAGTCTTCTCCGACTTGAAGGCCACCTTCGTCTTGTTCAGCAGGTCATTCAGGTCCTTTCTGTTTCACAGCTTAGAAACAATACACCTCCTGTGATGGAAATAGTCTGTACCAGCGTTTGCAGAGATTTCTGCATAAAAAAGTAAATTTACTTCACAAAAATCATTTTCTTGAATGTTTATTCTGGTAAACTACTAGTTTACCTTGAAGCCTGCTTTCTGACATGAAGCACCAAAAGTGAATTTGAGTCATATTAAAGTATCATAAAAAGTGGCACATGAGAACTATTCTGAATCCATATGATAGTTTAGTGTTAAAAAAAACAGACCAAAACTTAAGCTATTAATCACTGAACATCCCTAACCCGTTTATGTTGGATGAACAAACGAACGAATCATTCTTTGGACCCGGATCTTTTTTCAAATTCTGTTCACCTGATTCATTCAGGAATCACATTCATCCGGACTGAACTCAATGAACCTACTGACTTGTTTTTTTGTCTTTAGTTTCCCTGTATAAAGAAGAGCCAATGAACTTTTGTTTGCGAATGTGACATTTAATAAACCAAAGAAAGCATCTTTAAAACACCACCTGCGACTGTTAATAGCCCAGAGAAACATATTCACTCATGATCATTTGAGTCGGATCTTTTCCAGCTGATCCAGTTCACAAATGATTCACTGAACTGGGCTGATCCAGTTCTGGAGTTCATTCAGATTCCCGCTGAGATGAAATAAAAGGCTACTGTTTACTGCCTTTAACATTTCCTCAGTTAACTGTGCAGTTGACAAATAAAATACTTATAATTTATATAGCCCTATACAAGAATATAATATTGATAAGTTTTCCTCAAATTTAGACGACGTTGACTGACTGTTACACATCCTCAGAGACAGTACGACGCTTCATTCACACTTCTTGCGTTCAGTCTGCGCTATTTTTAGCTACTAGTAATGGACACATACGCGTCAGACAGGCGTTTTTGAACGTTGCGTCGCGTTTCGCACCAACCGTGCTACAAATGTTCTAGTTAAAGCTTCAATTACACGTCTCGACGTCCTAGTACTCATTTCACAGCGCCCTGTCCATCTTTATATTTCACACACGTCTAATGTGAACGACTGCTTTACCTGTTCAGAGGAGCGCGCAGGTAAGCAGGATCACGTGACCCTGTATTCCCCGTACAGTGATTCTAGGCGACAAACTCGACTCAACCTTCCGCGTTTACATGCAGCTGGTCAGGGAGACATGTCACCTACTCCAGTCTCCGTTTGAGTTTGTAAACTCAATGACACAAGCTGTTTCACTCGAATGAAAGGATTTCTGCAAGGTCTGCGATGTGGCGTTGTCTTTTGATTCTTTATCTCACATGTCTCGAGTTGACTCATTTTGCGGGTAAGTCTATCTATCTATCTATCTATCTATCTATGTAGATGTATAATGGAGCTTGGGCTTGTCACAAATAGCCTAATTTATTTATAACCTAGTGAATATTAGTGTTTTTCCATTTCTGTGTAGACCAACTACAAAGCATTTTCTACAATATTGTGGTTTTATTTTTTTTTATGGCTATTGCATCTGTATAAATACGGTTTATTTAATACATTGACCTTTTGTGGAGCATGTCGTCACACACTATGGAGTAAGATGTGAAACTGTAACCTAGGTTTTTCAGGGAAATTTAAAAGTGAAACAGAAAACCAAAAACTGAAATCCTGAAAAGGTACGATACAAATGTACAAATATTGTCTTTTAAGTGATTAACATTTAAAGAACATGTTCAACTTTTATGTATATCACTGTAGTTTTATTGTTTCACATGTTTACATAACAAATATATGATGATGATCCCTTACATCGAAGCTGTTTTTCCGGTTAATATTGTTCATCCCATCCATGCAAGCATTAATTCAGCACCTTGTTTGTCTACCAGGAAGAAACCATCTAAACCTGTAATGGGAACTTTGTACCCTGTAACAGCCTGTTTAGTTCAGCTGCTCCTGATTAATGATTGAATGAAGTTACTGGCTGCAGTGCAGAACAATGGTCTTACTTAAACATTACACAGTGAAAAATCTGGTGCAACAGTGACTATGCAGTGCTGAGGGATCCGAGATATTAAAAATAGTTGTAATTACCCTTAAACAGTTGTGACTAGTGTTATAACCCATGGGATAGGTTACATAGTAATACTGTAATACCCTATCAAATGCATTCATACAGCATAAAGCATTTGTCAAACCTGTTGTCATGATGATACACGTATCGCTCTTCCACCTATATGAGCTTTCACATGTTGGTGCTTTTTGCATACAGCATCTGACCTACATGGGTAAAAGTGGCCATAAAGTGAGCAATGCAGTGTAAACTTGTTCTGGAACAAGAGTATGTTCTCATGGTCAATATTTCCTTTCATAACATTGTTTTCCTTCTTCTGCCGGTCTTTTCCTTCCTCTGAATCCTTGGTATTGACATTATTACTGTAGTTTAGATGACATATTTAGCTGACATAGCATACAGTATTTTCTAGATATTAATTTATCACTATGTTCATTGCCTGACAAATTGAATCTCTGACATTTCCAGCGCTGTGCTCTGCCAGTTGAGTTACAGGAAATAATTGCTATTGTTTCTTCCTACTTGCTTTGAATACATGCAAATTTAGTTCTGTACTTTCAGTTTCATGCTTGGATATTTTTATATCTATCTGGATATCAAAGATATGAGCTGTTAAATGTCAGCTTTAAGAACTGGTTGAATGTGGGAACATTTTATAATGCATATACAGTTCATCTAAGTTAACAAGATTGCCCACTAAAACAGTTTTATTAGATTCCTCGACCTGAAAAAACAGTACTTTGTACAAGTATGCAAATGCTGGGCCAGGATATTGCAAGCACACTCTACATACTTAACCTACTAAAATGCTAGTAAATTATACTAAAATACTTATAAATTGGGATTTAGCGCAAATAATCTTATGACCGATAACCGATAAATGGCAGATATTAAAATTTTACCCTATTTATCCTAAATTAAACACTTTTGTTGAACAGTAAATGACGGCAAAGTATTTCATGTCAAGTGCGTACAATTACACACCTGATATTGACCAATACTGATAAATAAATTGTAAAAAATTACCTCATTACTGATAACATACTAAATATTGTAAATCCATTCTAATAAACCTGAGGACTCAAGCCGCAAACTGTTGGCTTTTTCAACGCAAATGCTAAGCTTATACATAACACTAAACCCATAAACTTTGAAACAGTACTGTCACGAGGCTGAGAGGAGGAGGCGTGCGAATTCAAATGCAAGTTGTTTATTTGAGAAACAGAGCGTAGACAGACAGGCTGGGTCATCACCGGCGAACATAAACAGAGAAGGCAAAGCAAGAGAATGGTCAGAGTCCGTGCGTAGGTCGAAACAAACAGTTAACAGAGTCTAATGGGAGAAGCAAAGGCGATAATCCAAACGAGAGCGGGGTCGGCAACAATAAATCCAAATTTTGAACAATGAGATACAAAAACACGACAGAACGACAGTGCAATGGACCGTGGCAACACACAAACACTTCCGGGTTATATGCATGTGAAAATAGGTCAATGGGTGGAGCAAACAATGAAACACCATGACAACTGACAAGCGGGCGGAGACATGAGTTCGTGGCAATGAGTGCATGAAAACAAACACAAAACATAGAGAGTTCGCTGGGTGCTGGAGTGCCATCCCGTGGCCTGTGCTGGCACATCCAGCTGATCGTAACAAGTACTTAGGGTTTAATAAAATAGTAGTAAATATATGTTTAATAGCATGTGCAAACACATGCACTAGATAGATTCCTTGTTCCTTATGCGTTACTTCTCTTGCAATGTTATGAGCGCTTAAAATATTTTGTACTCGTTGCGTTTATTTCTGAACCTTCCCAAAACTAATAACACAGGTGTTTATTTTTGTTGGATCTCCAGTAGTTTGTTGTTGTTTGGCCTGTTCCTGTCCTTTTTCGAATAAAAAACAGACCAGTAGCTTAGCATAGATCATTGAATCTGATTTAGACGGTTAGCATCATGCTCAAAAATGAACAAAGAATTTCGATATTTTTCCTGTATAAAACTTGACTCTTCTATAGTTGCATTGTGTACTAAGACTGATGTAAAATGAAAAGTTGTGATTTTCTAGGCTGATATAACTGGGAACTATACTCTCACTCCGGCGTAATAATCAAGGAACTTTACTGCTGTACCATGTCTGCAGCAGGCGCAGTGATATTACGCAGCACCTGAAAATAGTCCCCCGCATTTTCAGGCCATTAAGCAGTCTTATAACACAACGTATCTATAGAAGAGTCAAGTTTTAAATAAGGAATTTTTTGCTCATTTTTGAGCGAGATGTTAACGGTCTAATCAGATTGAATAATCTATGCTAAGCTGCAGCTAAAAGTGCTACCGCCAGACCCAGAGATTGGCTCAATGGATTCAGAAACGGTAAAGCTCAACTGTTTAACTCTAGAGAAGTTGGAAAATGAGCCTATTTTAAAAAAAAAGGTGCATGTTCATTTAAGGTTATATCTCAGCCCTACTGTTACATATGACTTTTTTGAAATCACATTTGATCACTTGCTGCTTGTCGTTTATGCCACAGCTGATCACTGAATTTGTTATTAAACCGCTTATTAGGAGGAGTCTGGGCTATTTCTTCCCTCACTTCCCAGGCATTTCTTTGAAAGGTGTTTTCATCACATCACAAATGAACAGCCGTCTTACCTCGAATCCTCAGTATTCATGTGTACAGTGCACTGCAGAAGAAGTGTTTGTCAAAGGTCCGGACTTGATTATCTTGAACAACACAAACAGTCCCAAAGTTTGTTGGTTGAAGGATTTATGGACCTACTTCCAAACTCTGCCCATATTGGAGTTTCCCAACCATGTTCCCAGGAATCTAGCTACATGTGCAATATTTATGTTGGCAGTGATGTCTATTAATGGACTTCTTACCCAGCCCAGCTTTCAAATGAACCTTCATAATGAATGACCATTAAATTAACATTTTATGAATCCGTTTCCATTTTATAGCATAAAATACCATATCCATGTTTCTCAAACATGGGAATATGAAGCAGTGCTGATGAGAAACAGCCTCGCCTGTGGGTCAGAATAGAGTTTCACTCATCTCTCCTGAGATTAGATATCCTCCACAAGACTCGAGCAAGGTTACGCCAAATAAAGAAGTCATTGTTTTTAGCTGAGCGCCATTCATGTGTGCACATCTACCTGTATAAAGAATCTAGCAGTTTGCTTGGCACAAAGTGAAGTTTTATCCATTGTAAAACACTGATGCTCACTCATTTCTTGTGTTTTCCCTCTCAAAACAAAGATCCGCTTTGTAGCAGCGTTCCAGAGTTCAAGCATGATCAAACTCAGTCGGTTTCAGCGACGCTTGGCCATAGCGTGGTCCTCAACTGCACAGCCTCCATAGCCCTAAACCGCACATATTCAGACTGCAAAGACCTCCTGGAGTGGACAAAAGATGGCACACCGCTTACCAACCTCACCTACTCGGAAAATGTAAAAGACTGGTGGGTATATGATGCAGTACAGTTCCAAATACTGAATACAGGTTATCAAAAGTAAGAATATTGAAGTGAAAACATATGAAAGTAACTTTAGTGTGAAATTAATCCTGGCTGTGTTCTGAATACTAGCATACTGCATACTGTTAAGCCTGTTTGTGTCAGGGAATTAAACAAAAATTTAATTGCGTAAAAAGGTGTTTATATCTTATAATTACTGCTTTTTTGCAATTCTGAGAATTACAACATACTGTATAAACACAGAATTGCAAGATATAAACTAGCAATTGTAAGTAAAAAAAATCAGAATTGTTAAAAGTCCAGTTAACAATTTTTATTCTGTTTTTGCGATTTTTCATTTCTGAATTGCAAGACAAACTCAGAATTCATGAAAAAATGTAGATTTGCCATTTCAACAAGCAATTTTCAGAAAAATTAATTAATTAATTAAAAAAAAATTTTTACTGAAAAAAAGTCAGGATTCAGAGTTAATATCTCTCAGTTTAAAGTTTTTGAGAGTTAAAAGTATAGATTTTTCACTTCTTGCATTGAATTGTGAGAAACAAAGTCTGAATTGTAATAAAATGAAAAACTGTAAGGGAAAAGGTTTGGACTGTGAGATTTTAAAAAATACAATTTGTGAGAAATAAAAAAAGCTTGTTTTAAGTTCTTTTTTAACCATATTTTCTTTAAAGGAGTTTCTTTTTCATTTAATTAATTAATGAGTGGTCCCATTTTATATTTAGTGGGCTTAACTACTATGTACTATCGACATACTTATTGTGTTCATATTGAATTGCAAAACACTTCTGCTGCTATTGAGGTGGGATCAGGGTTAGGGACAAGTTTGGGGATATGGGTAGGTTTAAGGGTAAAGTATAAGGGATGGGTCAACAGTGTAATTATAAGTGTAATTACAGATATTAATTATAGATGCATACAGATTACATAAAAAGTGCATTTATTAAATGATCAATGTGAGTTAAAGCCACCTTATATAAAGTGGGACCTAATCAGTTAAGAATAAGACGTTAGTTAATCTTGGCTGAGCTGACTTCTAGTTCATTCAAGTCAAGGAGATTGCAGTGTATACTTCTTGTATATAGCACATTTTAGCATTGGGCATCATCAGTTTTCTATAAATGCATACAGTTTGCACATTCTGTGTAGTACACTTACTAGGAAAATACTACGAGTGGTATGCTAGTATGCCATTTTAAACACAGCCAGTAAGATGCTTAAAAAATATGCTTCATTTTCAGTCAAAATATTGTTCAGTATTTCTCACTCTACCACATTCGGCAGGTTCCCTGATGAGGGTCACATCATTAAGAGCAGCGAATTAACACTGACCCTGAAAGATCAGGCCGATTTCGGTGTGTATTTCTGCGTGGTGAGGAACAGCACAGCGCAATTCAACGTAAAGAAATACAGTAAGGAACAAATGATTAACCTACTTTAGTATTTAATATAGCTTATTCCAACATTATACAATACATTCACATAGTCATCATTCATTAATCTTTACTAATTCTTTCTGTGTGCTTAATAATAAGGTTTATCCCATCTTTTATGCTCAGAATCACCGAGTCACACTGGGGCTGTGGTGGCGTCAGTGGTCCTGCTTCTTGTGCTCGCTCTGGCAGCGGTGGTCTACTCCAAGTGCAGACTCGACTTTAAACTGTGGTATAGGAACATCTACGGAGAGTATGAGCTCAATGGTTAGTCTGCATTCTGTACATTAAATCCCTTCATCATCTGCACATTGCAGTTCATGATGATTTTTTGCTGTTCTCAGACGGCAAAATGTACGATGCCTACATCTCATACATCAACAATGAGAACGACAGGAAATTTGTCAACTTCATCCTGAAACCTCATTTGGAGAACAAGTATAGTCATAAACTGCTGCTGAACGATGCAAACATCCTTCCTGGAGCCGGTAAACCTCACAAATTAAATGTTATACGGAATCTGTTAAATAAAGAGCGCTTGCTATACATGCATAAAGGTGTATATTAAGTTAGACAAAGCTTGTGTTAGAGATTATAAAGAAATAAATCTGTAGGAAAGTTGAAAGCAGATGGTTTATAATGTGTGTGTGTTACTCTCAGAGCCGTCTGCAGAGCTGCTGATGAACATTAGTCGGTGTCGCCGGCTGATTGTTGTTCTCTCTCAGTCGTACCTGGAGCAGGAGTGGTGCACAACCAACTTTAGGTAACATCTACAGTGTATTTGCATTGCTTTGCATTGTTTATACTGTCTTGCACTACATTCTGCTTTTATATATATATATATATATATAGATATATATAATTAAATTAAATTATACAATGTGTTGTTGATTTATATATACTGACAACAAATTTAAACTATAGCAAGAGGTCTAAGTTAATGTATTTAGTTTCTGTATTCCTTTCTTAATTAATAAATATGTAATCTTACAGTATGTATATTTCATATTGCATAATTCATTACATTCATTCATTGCACAATTTCTTTTAGTGTAAAGGAAATACATTTTCATAATATTTTTAAAATGTAATTTATTTCTGTGATGTAAAGCTGAATTCTCAGCATCATCACTCCAGTCTTTAATGTCACACGATCGTTTAGAAATAATTTTAATAATTGAATAATTAAAATTTTCTGCTTTAAAAACATTTATTATTATTAATTTTGAAAATAATTGTGCTGCTTCATATTTGTTGTGGATCCCATGCAACATTTATTTCAGGAATCTTTCTGATCAGTTTAATTTATTTATTTTTAAAACAAACTAATAAATTAACATTAAAATTCATTTTTTCTAAATTAATAAATATATTATTTAGTGCCATCAAATGAATTAATCACATATAAAATAAGTTTTGTTTACATAGTATACTGTGTATATATGTTATTTATAAATATATATATAAACACATATACAGTATGTATTTTGAAAATATTTATATGTATTTGCATATATACATATATATATATATTTTCATATAATTTATATTATATATTGATATATTTAATATATGAACATAACATATTTTTCTGAAACATATACATGTGTATTTATATATACATAATAAATATACACAGTACACAAACATATGCTGTAAACAAAAACTTTTATTTTGAATGCGATTAATCGTGATTTATTGTTTGACAGCACTAATATTATTGTATTCTTTTTATAATAAATACATATCTTATTGTTGTACTGTAAATAAATATGGTTTGCAATGAAAATCTTTTTATTATGAAACAATCTTTCAACAAAATCTAAAACTTTCTCTGACTTTGAAACAACTTTTCTCTTTGGTTGATTTAACCCTAGTCCATCAGATAATTTTTTCAAAAAAATGTAAAAACATGAGCTTTAATGTTAGATGCTGTTTCGTGTTCAGGCAGGGTCTGTGGCACTTGACGGAGCTGTCGAGGAAGCCCATCTTCATCATATTTCAGTCACAGCAGAAGCAGATGAGCCAGGACATCAGTCACCAGCTGAGACAGCACCAGCCCCGAATCATGACCCTCACCTGGGGCGCACACTCCATGGTCAGACCCTCGCAGTGCTCAGTACACGAGAGATTTAGGATTAAACAAGCCTAATCGTTCTCATTCCCTTCCCACAGACCCCTTCTTCAGGCTTCTGGAAGGAGCTGGCCCTGGCGATGCCGCGCAAACTGACGTTTCACAGGGACTCTGCCGGCGATCCACAGACTCTGCTGCAGGGTGATAAAGATCCAATGCTCACGCAGCAGCTCGATTACCTGGACTGCAGACCGGACCCCGACCCCGCAGGAGACCTGGGTACCAATGTGCTTCTTCAGTTTATCTTCATTTAGTTTCATTCCAACAATGACATTTGATCTGGTTTAAGCTTCCTTTAAAGCTATAGTCCACCCAAAAATGAAAATTCTGTCATGAATTACTCACCCTCATGCAGTTCTAAACCCGTAAGACCTTCATTCATCTTCAGAACACAAATGAAGATATTTTTGATGAAATCTGAGAGCTATCTGACCGTCTATAGACAGCAACACAACTGAAATGATCCAGAAGCGTAGTAAAAACATCGGTAAAACAGGATGTGACATTATCATGGCTCATGGCTATGAGAATACATTTTTTTGAAAATAAAAAATATTCTCGTAGCATCGTAAAACTGAAGTTGATCCACTGATGTCACATGGACTGTTTTACCAGTGTATTACTAACATTACGTTTCTGGATCTGGGATCATTTCAGTTGTGTTGCTTTCTATGGAGGGTCAGATGGCTCTCTGATATCATCAAAAATATCTTAATTTGTGTTCTGAAGATGAACGAAGATCTTAAAGGTTTGGAATGACATGACGATGAGTAATTAATGACAGAATTGTTTTTATTTTAGGGTGAACTAACCCTTTAAAATAGTCCATGTGACATCAGTGCTTCAAAGCTAAAGTTATAAAGCCTTAAGAATACTTTTTGTTGCGCAAAGAAAACAAAACTGGGAAGTGCAAATATTTTTAGGCTTTTTACACTGACTCCGCCCACCAACGTCTGATTGGTCTAGTCAACATTACAAAATATGGCCGTTGAACATCAGCTTCAGTGGTATAGTGGCAAGTGCGTACAATTATCTTTTTGACGTGACTGACCCGAGTTCGAACCTGCCTTTCGCCAAACTTATATCACATTGGAAAGGCAATTATTTTCAATAAAAAGAGGAAATGATCAAAAAGGTGAAAATGAAGTATCGTGTAGGGTTATGTTAGATATAGGGAGGGCTTTATTGTTCTAATAAGTTGCCATTTGTTTAATAATTTGAATTAAAATAATAATTTACACTGAATACGTTATCTTATTTTATAATGTTCTACAATACTAATGGGGAAAATAATTGCCACTATTTGCAGTAAGTTGTAAAAATAGAAGAAAATCATGCAGCATAGCGTTAATAATTTATCTATAGAATTTATAGCTATATGGAATTAGTGTAAATACACTTACTAGAAATAGTCAGTGCCAAAAAAAAATTAACGGCTTTATTCAATAATTTCTAATCTTCTGTGTCAGTCTTTAATGCACATTTAAACTGAAAAAAATGTGACTTTTTGGTTTCAAACCATTTTTTTTTTAGCTACATTTTA
The DNA here is from genome assembly GCA_032357425.1 of Enteromius argenteus. Taxonomy (NCBI): domain Eukaryota; kingdom Metazoa; phylum Chordata; class Actinopteri; order Cypriniformes; family Cyprinidae; genus Enteromius; species Enteromius argenteus. The sequence continues at coordinate 15,672,963 of JAUCMR010000062.1, forward strand.
ATAAAAAAAAAAAAGAATAAGTTAGTCAACTCAATTTGTTTATTTAAACGTAGCTAAAATAAATTGCAACCACTTACCTTATTAAAAAAATTTTGGTAAATTCAATGAATATTTTTTTTTTCAGTGTACAAGATTGCCATGATGAAGACTTACATTACAAGCTATCGGAATTTCATCTTATTTTTGGTCCTAGGAACACCAGCAGCTGCTGCAAATATAATTTCTAATATTTAATTGTAAATATAAAATGGGTTTCCTTCACAGGTTTGCGTTTGCCCATCTATAAGACCCTTCCCTCCAGGGCTCCGGTGCTTCCTGCGGGTCCAGGTGTGACGGATGAACCCAACCCTCCAGAGATAGACGTGTCTGACCTCGGCTCCAGGAACTACGCCGCACGCACTGACTTTTACTGCCTGGTCACAGAGGACGATATCTGAGACACACTCCTGCTCTGTTTTGCACTTTTAAGTCACTTTTAGCCCAATGATTTCTTGTTACTGTCACTTCTTTGTTTGTTTGTTTGTTTTTTGTTTATCTTCACCTGTATGGTTATGCATGCATGCACAGTTCTTCATGCTTTTATGCAAAATGTTTTATAACATTTCATGTACAGTCATAGGGATTTTGGTTCTGTATATATTTTAATAAAGTTGCAGGGTCCTTGTAAATGTGTTTGTGTCTCCTTCCCTACTAAATGTAAGTTTCATAATTTAAATATGATTTCTTTTGCTGTGTAACTGTAGACTGGAAGAAGTACCGCCGGTTACAAATGGGGCTTCAAAGAAGCCGACAGCGACAGAAACTCAAGGCAGTTGAGTTGTTCACCCCCAGTGAACAAGCCAAAGGCGAGAGTGACAAGACAAAGCTCCCTACGAAAATTAAATGTAGGAAGAAACCTTGGGAGGAACCAAGACTCCTCAGAGGGTACCCATCCTCCTCTGTTTGATTTATGATATTTACAGTTAGATGATAATTAACAAAATAATCACTAAATTCTAAAATGTCTATTGAGACCAACTTGTACTGCTGCCTTTAGTCTACAACTCTTATCTGTTACAACCCTAACTAGTATTCTACAGGAGTTATCTGTACTCAGCAAACCTTACCTGTACTTTATAACCCTTACCTGTATTTTACAGGACGGAGGGTGAGAGAGCTCTCAGATTTAATCAAAATTATCTAATTTGTGTTCTGAAGATGAACAAAGGTCTTATGGGTTTGGAATGACATGAGGGTGAGTAATTAATGACAGAGTTAAATTTTTAGATTTTATTAACCTGTCAGTGCATTGTACGTGACTGGTTTAATTTTGTTTGCATACATATCACTAGGTGTCAGCATGAGCCAGCATAAAATATTAATTTGAGTCCTCCAGCAGAAGGCAGCATAAAAACGTCAGCCGTTTATTAACACGTGACCTTTGCACTTACCGCCTAAAAACCACACAGTTTAAACTAACACAACCTACACATCATTTTGATTAACACTTACACATGTTATTAAAAGATATTAATAAATGTGACTGTGATGGATAAAATCACCAAACTGCTGTGTTATAAGTGATAAGTTATTTCTTCAGGTTTAAGTTCTGAAAGGAAGATTTATGACACCACTTCACTTTTTCTTCACAAACGGCCATCAGTCAACACTAGAAAAAGAACAGTCTGTGACACTCGGTGGTGGGTGTGATGTAAACACTGAATGTTTTGTACCCTGCAATTTGCTGTGAGGTACATAGCTCATAGCTGCCCTTGTCATTGCCGGGAGCTATTTGACGTTGAGGTCAAAATTGAAAGAAATGTTAAACATGCAGTACTAAGAAAGGCGTTGTTGTGATACAGATGTCATCAATACATACTTTTATTCCGAATATACAGACATTTCAGGACAGTCTATGATTTAGAGATGTTGTAAATGTGGCGGCTCGTGAGGAAGTCATCGGGTTTTTTAGTAGGGTGTGGCAGATGATTGTTCATGTCGAAGCAGAGAAAGTATGTAAATAAGGGTGGGCCGACATTAGAGGACAGAAACAGACGCAAAAGACGAGAGTAAAGGACAGGGTGGGATAAAGGCATTTTAACCGTTTTTGCTGACACGACAAACACAAAATCAGCATAAATGGAAATTTCTGTTATGAAACACCATTTATTTATTTAGTTTTTTTTTACATAGATGTCAATTAGTAGAGCTTATTTTTTGTTGTACTGTCTCTTTAAAAGAATAATACATAAATGGTTTTCCGAAGAAAAAACAATAGTTGGACAAAAACATAAACTCTATTTCCTTTTTATTGTTTTTTATATATGAACATAGACCTATGACACTCACGCACATGCATCTTACAATGAAATTATGAATTTAAAAAAAATATACTAGACATTCGATCATCAGAGACTTTGAAAGAAGGACATTCCGTGCATTCCTAAAGGTCAAAAAGTTCAAGACCTCTCTGCAGAATCAAGTCTCTATTCGGTAAAATATTCAAAGATTGTAAATCACTCATAACAGTCTATAGCATACGCACCAGATTAAATATAATTTGGAAACATACCAACCCAAACCAAACATTCAACATTCACAATAATAATAATACAAAAAAAACGTTTATACAAAAAATGAACACTACATGTAAGTCGAATTGCTTACTATCAAATTAATGCACATATTGCACCATATACAAAAAAAAAAAAGAAAAGAAATCGGAAGTGAACAGAAATGATCCATGTGTATTTGGCATATAGTGATGTTTCTTTGTAAAAACAAAAAAATTTAGTCAGTGGGTTTAAATGCAACATTTCCATTCAAACATTCAGATGGTATTTTCCCATGTGTCCTCCTCATATCATTACAGTTATTATTTGTACACTAAATAATGACACTTACTATCTGTACATACAGCAAAACACCAAAACAAAAGATGAAAACCCAGTAGATTTTAATCCAGACTAGTAAGAAATAAGCAAGTCTGTTATGACAAGAAGGCTGATTAACAGCCCAAATCTGTCTGGCCTGTGTTTACAGCATTTCTGTGTATAATAAAACATATTACAATCTTCTATACCCTCACAATTCCAATTTACCAGCTAAAATGTCTTCCCATCATAATACAGATATTTTTCTACAAATATCTAAAAATATGCAACTGTTTTGAAAAGATAGATTAAATACCCAAGATATAATTATTATATCATGGATAGTCTGTGTTTCTGTATATTAATAGAAAGAAATACAGGCAACAGCCAGTATAAAAGACATATTGCAATAAATCCCTGAGGATTTGGGGGGAAAATAACAACAATACGAGGCTGAATAGGAAGTGCTCGTCCTATACAGTAGCAACAAAGTCTTGTGTGTGTTATCCACTTTTCAGAATATTTATTTTGCTGGTGTTCCGGATGTGTTTTCTTTATTCGTTGTCCATATTAAATATCTTCTTGCTTGACAAAATAATCCATTCAGTAACCCATGTCTGAAAAGTCTTCTTTTTGGTACCCTTTCTGTAAAACACAAAGCAAAAAACACCACGAGTGAGTGACGTGTTTAATCTTACAGGCACATTGCTGTTCCAGGTAGCACACTGGCTAGCATCCCAGATTTGAAGTAGAACACGGAACATGTTTCTTTTTTTTTCACCGGTGGCGTTTTATGGTGTGTTAGGACATGCCCATGAGGAAATTACCCGAAATCCACATCGCAGGGTGTGGCTGAATATCTACCTCCTATATCAAAATGCTGTAACTGTGTTTTGGAAGTAAGTAACTCAAATATGAGTGTGTTATTTCCCATCTGATTGTCCAGTATGATATGTGTTCATTTGCGTGTTTGTGTGAACGTGTGTGTTTATGTGAACTTTTAAACAGTCTTCAAATAACTGGAAAATGTCTAGAGGGCAGGGCGGATTGACAGTAAACTGTACTAGTTTAAAACACAAAGAGACACCTTCTGAGGTTTTTTTTAAGCTAAATAAAAATGTAGTTGGATTTTTACAATTCAAGATGAAAATATAAGTCACTCCAAGGATTGGGCTTCATTCATGAAACACAAGCAGAATTATTTTTTGCGTGAATCGTCCATAAAGCCATTCTGAGGAAAACTTTCAAATTTATGAAAGTGTGCGCAAATTTGTTTTTTACGTGTGCGTAAAATGTTCTGTATTTTTTTTGCTAAATTGAAAGCGAGAAAAGCACTGAGACACCAAAACGTTTTCAAGCCCCACCTTCTGCGTTTTTTCAACTGGCTAAAAACTCTTTGGTGGTCACATGTTATTAAATATTTATTATTTGGCATGTGGCCTATTATTTTTTGCATTTATGCAATATACTGGAGCCAAACCTGAGAAAGGAGACCAGAATACTCCACTGCGTTCCTGGACATGCAATTTGCATAGCTGTAATTCATAGGTGGGATTATGCTAATTGTGAATGAGCGTGCACGATTGGAATTCATTAACATTATTCATTAATGTTACGTTATGTTTAACTATTAAATTTGCGAAGCGTTCGTGAAACCAGAGGAGAGTTTTCGGGAAGGTCTGTTTTACACGCAAATGAAATAAAGTGTAAAGTGTCACTTTAGTAAAGAAAGTGACTTGTATTTTGTGATATCAAAATGGTGGCCACCAGTAGGGGGCGACTCGTTCCGTATAGAATGTTTAAGTCTCATGTGAGTGCATGTCTGTTTTAAAACAGAACTGTCAGAATGCTACTAAAGTTTTATTAAGGAAGAATGTGTAAAAATACTTTAAAGTAAATGTGAGTGGTACTTGCTATGTAAGTTTGCCTTTTGTGATAGTGGTGTTTTGGGCGGTTCCCAAAGCATTGCTAAAGTGTTCTGGGTGGTTGCTAGAGCTTTGTTATGGGATTGCTTACTGTCTCAAATCAAATGCATCCACTCCCATGTTTCTACAATGTTCTAGTCTATAGATATGGCTAGATATGTAAATCAATGAGACAAAATGTTTTTCTTTCATGTCTGTAGCATAAACAGTTATGCACCAAAGTTTAATACGTAATATTTTGCTTGATAATGCAATAGCGGTTTTGGACATTAAACTGACACCTACTGAATCTGGGAAGAAGGAAAGTTTTAGTAGTGTTGCCAAGTCTGCAGATTTCCCATGGAATTGGGCAACTGTTTTGCTCCTGTGAGTAGTTTTGTAGTCTGCAGATTGAAGCAACAACCCTCTTACCCCACCCTTCAGTAAGTGAATTTGGAGTCATTTTTATAGCCTCTTTCCCCTGGAATGCGAATAGGCTAGTTTTGGCAATTGGGAAAATTGACTTGCAGTTGGGTTGGTTTTGTTACACAGACCGGGCAACACTAGATTCAATTACCCATACTTTTGTAGTATCGTAGAAATAGTTTATTTGCAGGTGCATTTGTGACATAAAAAAATATATAATAGCAACGTTTTTCCAATAAAGTGATTTGTCTTCGGCTGATTTGACTGGTCGCTTAGTGTGTATATTTATATATGTAAATACAAACACATGCATGTATACATTTTTTTTTAAAAAAGTTTTTTTTTGCTTATTATGTTTAATATGCATATTAAATGTATTTATATATAACATAAAATATAATCTTATAAATATATTTACATGTAAATATTTTTAGTATATACTGTATGTGTGTGTATTCACATATACATAATAAATAAACACAAAAACTAAAACTTATTTTGGATGCGATTAATCATTTGACAGCACTCTCTCTCTATATATATATATAAATATTATATAATTTATGTTGCCCTAATACTTACGCTTCTGTAATCTTTGTGTAGTTTCTTGTACTGGAACATGTTGCTCATCACTGTTGCCGCTGCTTTAGCTGCTTTTAGTTTAGCGGGGCTAAAATTGAAAAAATTGCAACGTTAGTTTGGAAGCAATATAATTTTGTATTAAATTTTATACTAAATTTGGATGATTTGTAGTTGTACCTGCTGTCATGAGTCGTCTTGATGCCCATCAGTTTGGGCAGACCATCGAAGTAGCAGATGTCTCGTGCAGCCACCATGCTGCTGGTCACCAGGTTGTTGAGAGCTCCACAGATGTTCACCGCCACGTCACTGGACGGCTCCTTCTGGCGGCCATCGGCGGGCAGTTTGGAAAGCAAGGGATTTACCACCTTTGTGGCTAAAGACACAGAACAATGAGCTTCTCTAAGGCTACAGAGATGTGATGGACTGAAGTTCTGTGGCTAAGGAAGGAAGCCTCACCCATGTCGTTCTTGTCCTTGGCGTGACGGGTGAGGTTTCTGAGGAAGCCGGTGAGAGAACGCAGCTCCAGATCGTTGTCGGTCCTGAGTTTTTCCAGAACGACAGGCAACATCCTATTCTGCTCCAACGCCACACGACTCAAGATGGATGCCCACTGAAACATGAGAGATGTTTTGTTAAAATAGCTGCAGTTGCTAATGTGATTACTAGATGGATACTAAGGTTTTCTTTGTGGTTACTGTGGTATTGCTAAGGAGTTCTGATGTTAAAGGTTTACATGTGCAGTAACCCAAGTGCTGGGTCAAAAACAACCTTATCGCTAGCTTTGTCCATATTTTACCCAGTGCTAGGTTGTGTTTAACCCAGCATTTTTGGGGCATTGCTAGAACTAAGGTGTTTGCTAGCTTGTTTTAGAGGTTTGCCAGGCAGTAGCTAATATGCTCTTAAGGATTAGCTGGCTTGGCTAAAGTGTTGTGAATTTTTGCTAGGCTGTTCTGGGTGGAAACAAGCAAAAAACAAGGTATTTTGGGGTGGTTCCTTGACAGTTGCTGGGGTTTTCAGAGTTGCTAAGGTGTCCTGTCAGAGCTTTGCTAGGCTACTTCTAGCCTGGGATTTTTTAATTGTTTTATATTGGGAGTGTCGTTTTAAAATGCCAGCAGCGTGATGAGGAGGTGGGCTTTTTTTTTATGCTGAGCGCTCTGTATTGTTTCCCTCAGAGTTGAAGAATGGTCAATATTGGGTAAAACAGAATTGGTTTTTTTTAGTCAACCGTACAATCACAGTCGAGGAGGGGAGGGCATTTTCTGCTGCCTCTTACCCTCGATTCTCCAGCGGTGATGTTCTGCAGGGCTCCGGCCGCGGCCTCTCGCGTTGTGGAGTTGATCTCGCAGCGCAGCAGCACCTGGTTATACAGATTCACGATTTTAGGGTGCCAGAGCCACTCGATGTCGGTGGGCTGCCGGGACACTTCTGTAAATGTGCTGAGGTCCTGATTTTGTCTCTGGAAGAAAAGAAACAGTATGAGATGAAGCTGAAGTTTGAGAATGAAAACTGAAATGGGAACTTGAAAGCAGCTTCTTACATCTTTGGCCTTCTTGCTGTTTGGGGTGAAGCAGCCGATAGCCTCTCCTTTTGAGGAGCCCTGAGCTCGACTCGGACCCTCCAGCCGCATAAGGGCTGATGGGGGAATCTCGTTGTACAGCTGAAAGGACAGATTCCTCAACACACACACTGCGTTCTCCACACCCTGAGAGAGGAACACACTCATGAATGGCCATGTGAACACACACCTCGCAGGCGGAGGCAACAACAGAGGCAGAATATAAATGAGAGGGTTACACAATTACCTTCTCCTCCACTTTAGTGTCCTGCAAGCATTTCTCAATATAGCCAACTAGAGCATCTATCAGGCCACGGGTCCCTCTCATCTGCTGTCTGGTCTTCTCGTTCACCGAGCTCATGTTCCTGTACAAGAAAACAGAAAGATATGGTTTCAACAGAGAAAAAATATATATTATGGAAAAAACATTTTATTAACACACACATACACATTATTGTTTTGTTTTTTTTATTATAAAAAATTCATTTTTAAGATACAGTGATACACTAAATCTCCTTACATTTTCTTAAACCTTAAAAATATATTTTCATAAAATAGAGTATTTTCAAAAATAAAGTTACAATGCAATAAATAAATACCAGGCCAATTAAATAGTCCTAAATTCCTGATTTTCTATATTTTTCTCAAAACATGTTCTAATTTTCTAAAAATAACAGATCTGAAAATAGAATTAATTTTCTAAAAATTGTAACAAAAATCTTAAAATAATTTGTATACTTTTCTAAAACCAACAGTTACAAAATAGGCATAATTCTCTAAAAACAGTCCTAAAAATGTAATAAATTTGAAGTTAATAGTCCTAAAAATGGAATTACAGAATATTGAATAATTATAGTGAATTGAATAACAGACATAAAAATATTGTTTATTTTTCTAATTAACTAAAAATAATAGTCCTAAAATAGATTTTTTTTTTAAATTATTTTCTAAAAATAACAGTCCTAATAAAGAATATTTTTTTTATCATTTTATCAAATTAACAGTCCTAAAACAGGCTTAAATTTGTATAAAAAAAAAGAATAGTCCTAAAAATTTATAATTTTCTATGTAAAAATAACCCTCCTAACAAAATTAATACATTTTTTATATTCTTCTAAAAATGACAGTCGTAAAAACAGGCTTCACTTTATATAATTTTCCAAAAATTCCAGTCCTAAAAACAGGCTTCATATTCTATAATTTTCTAAAATATAGTTTGGCTTGTGTTTTGGGTTGAAACATGACTCTTAAGTGTTCTTGTTCTCAGGTGTCCTAGCAGGGATGTGGCTAGAGGGGATTTTCATTCTGTAAAGTCCAACTAAGTTCCTGCAGGAACAGGAACAAGTAAAGGGGAACACAGAACCGTCTGTGTGTGTGAGAGAGAGAGAGTGTGTGCGTACCTGAGGCAGCCGGTAGTGTTGAAGAAGATGTCAGACTCTGAGGGGTTCAGCTCAATAATGTCCTGGTCCCCGGTCCCGGAGAGGGGAATCAGAATCTTCTCTGTCAATTCGGGAAGAGTTTCTCGTGCCAGCCTTTCTTTCAGGTTATCCTTAGAAGACAGATTCCACAGAATACCTACAGCGAATGAGAACAAAGGGGAGAGAGAAAAAGAGAATGAGGAAAAGAGCATGTGAACGTGTCGTGGGAAATAGATAAGAATTTAAAGATAAGGAAAAAACAAGACAAGGAAAAAGTGGGGGGAAAAAATCGTAACCTCCTAAGCTTTCGTTATGATGTCATCCTCTTAAATGCCCCAATTTTTAGTGGTGGGATTTGCATCGGTAGATTTATTGGGTTTATTGGCGCGCCTGCATATCCAGACATGAACAGAGCCGTAAGGACTGACATAAACCTGACTGACTAACCTTTGCTACAGGTGTCCGCTCATTCCTCTGCACATGTCAAGACAACGTTGAGCAATAATTAAAGTAGTTTGATGCAATACTGAGAGATCAGTCGACGCCCTGTGTGCAACGCATACAGATACGCATCTGAAAACCTCTTCGTATGTTCCTGAGTCATTTGATGGCCTAAATAGACACCTCACTACCATGAATCAAAAATCTTTAATTGAAGGATGTTCTATATTTTTTTACATGTTATAAACATACTGCAACTTCTTACATACTTATATTTGCGCATTGTCAGTAGATCAATTTTACTCCCATCAGCATTTTTGCTCTCCCGCTAATTTTAGTAAATCTGCCACCTAAATTATTAGCCTAACAACATGCAAACTTCAAACTCCACTGCAATCTAAAGGAAAACTCCAAATCAGCCAGTAATGAGGTTTGTTATTGGTATGTGGCCTTAGGTTTAGGTTGTTTTGTGAATTTTCGCAGCTTTCAAGTTGGTCACACTTATTGACCACGTTAACCAACAGTAAGCAGCTTTGTCTGAGAGTAATAAACTTGAAACCCCTGCAAAAGGGAAATCTTTCGGCCCTTCGCGAAATTTCTGATCACTCTGAAATTACCAGTCCGATCTCACAGCAATTTGTGCATATTTTGCGAGGTGGCTAATTTGTACAAATTCTTACGACCTCACTCGTACAAATTCATAATATTTTTGCTAAATCGTACGTATTTTATGAGCTGCCAATTCGTATGAATTTGTACGAATGACCTACACCTAACTGGGGTTTTGGAAAAATCGTGCAAAACCGTACAAGTAAGGTCGTACTAATTTGTACGAATTAACACAAATTAGCCACCTCGTAAAATACGTACGAATTGGTCGTGAGCTGAAATTACTGTATTTTGCAACAACGACAACCTGACCACAGCCTCAGGCTTAAACAAGGTTTGTTTTGCATGGCAAGATATCAAACTGATTTTAAAGGATGGCGATTATAAAACTGGTTTCATAAACACGTGACCCAATAGCGGTAAAGTTAACTAGAACAGCCAGACTGAAATGCCCACCTGTGATGTTCTTGCGGAGTTCGTCGTCTTGTTCTTTAAGGGCCTCTACGAGCTTGGGGATCCCACCAGATTCAATAAGAGCCACTTTGTTTTCCATGTTCTCATAGATTATGTTTCTGGTGGCGCCAGTGGCGTAGCGCTGCACCTCTTGATTCTCGTTGGTAAACAGCTGCACCAGGAGAGGAATGCCCTTCAGCTGGTTCACCTAAAAGAAAGAGAAGTTCTACTTATATCGAAAACACACATTTGCACATCTCACTCAAGTTTCTTTGCACGTATAGCAACTACATACCTGTTTCTTTGCTTCATTGTTATGGTAACACTCGTGCTGAATGTAGGCAGCCCCCAACATCTGAACATTTGGATCGGGCTCATCAAGATAGTTGATAGCAGTCGGCATATCCAAACTGTTGAGTCTATGCAGGAAAGTACAAAAAATTTAATTAATTAACTTAGTTACAAGCTAACATCAAACTTTATTGGAATTAATTGTGAGCCTATTGTGACAAGAGCTGTTGCTTCCTATGTAGAACATTACAAATGAGTAATTAACGAGGTTTGCTATTCAGTTGCTATACTAAAAATTAACACTTCAATTGTTGACATTGTCCTGTAAAAGATAATACTCATTAGCTGGTAATATTCATTTGTCCCAGTCATAGCACTTTAGACATTGCGCTCTGGAGCTTATGTAGAAAATTTGGGTTTGAATCTGGCCTGTGCATTTTTTCAACCCTGTTACAAACTTTTCTACACATAATTTCCAACTTTCACTATTATTAAAGTACCCCATATTTTTTTTACACAAATTAACTTTCAGCGTAAGCCTAAAGTGGCGCATAAAAATAGGATGTTTCTTAGTCAAATAAGCTTCCATTTTAGGAGCCAGCATTATTTGAAAAACTTTTGCTAAATGGGACATTCCTTCATATGCGTTTGTGTGTGCTGGTGCATGTTGCTGGAGTGCTAGGAAGTGTGTGTTTCTTTCCCAGGGTGTATGAAGTGTGAGGTGGCTGGACTGGTTTGGGTGTGCCTGCGCAACAGACTCGCTCTTCACTTTTTACACACATATAGGCAGGGCTGGGCAACATCAAACACATTTACACATGCGTACACACACACACACATAGAGGACAGATAAGCGAAGTATGGGTGTATTGACAGGCTGTTAAAGCACAGTATGAATAATTTTATGCTTCAAAGGTCAGTCCACTGTGTGTAATCACTGTTATCCATACTTACACACCAAACTAAGTATTTTTAAGGAAAACAGCTCACAGACTAATTCAAGGAATTTTTGACCGACAGTAGAAGAGTTTGGTAAGAAACATGTAATTTGTGGTTGAACACATGTTATTTGGGCATTTCAACCAATTAGGCTTACTTTTGAGCGGTGTTTTATACTAATGGTCCTAGCATACTACTTTTGTGCACATTTTAAAAGTCATTTAAGCAAAATGTTTTGATATATTGTGAAAAAAAGATTTGCAATACATATAATGTGCCTATCTCAAATAAAATTTTCAACAATTTAATAAATAAAATACTAAAAAAAACATTAGACAATAGGGTATTCCATTTAATTTGACTGTTTCCTTGCTTAATAATCATTAACTTCATGGGCGCAAACCAAAAGAAAAGATTGTTCATTAATAAAAGTCTGGTATGAGCACAAAAGAAATAACAACTTCATGCACCTTATGTAACACCAGAGTGAAAATAAAATTCCAAACAATAAAACCAACGCTTAATTATGATTGGATGAGTCACAATCAACAGCATTGTAAAATAGGCGGTATAAAAGCAGATGTGACTGCACTTCAGTTCAACATCTCAAATTTAATTTGGCAAGTTTCTCTCTCAATTTTTTTCTACTTTGTCTAACAACTCCCTTAAAGTTTTCTAAATATGTTTGATCTTATTTTGACCAATTCAATCATGCATATGTTTTAAATCAAGATTGCGCAACTCGATCTTATCGACTTCTCCCTGGTGACACATGCTGGACTTTTACAATCATTTTGTCCACATAAACTCCACCCCTTTCTTACAATCAGCTCAAAATTCAGATCTCCCTCCATTCAATGGATGGATAGAACCAAGCCTACGCCCTACTTTTTATTTCAGGTTCACAATGCGCAATAAAAGATCTGCCACTACTTCCATTTCAGTACTTTCTTCTAGGGCTGGGGAAATAAATCTCTGCATCACAAATCGAGAAATGATTCTGCATCATTTCTGAGATTTTCCAAATGCATTGCGATTTTCTTTCAAATCGATTCTAGTTTTTAATGACAGATTGCACTGCGTGCTTTAGAAACAGCCATAATCTTGCTTCCCATTCCTTACACCCTCTTGAACCTAAAATAATCATTCATAAAGTTCGTAAAGTTAGAAGCGAATTACAAGGGGGTTCACAGTGAGCTTACATTAATCTCATGTCATAAAAACATTCTGAGCCAAGATGTAATTGCATGTCACTCTTCGTCGTGAGAATTTGAGTGCGCAGTTAAAAACTGTATTAGAGCGCCATCTGCTGTTGAAAACGAAGCTCAGGATTGATTCCAGAATCACGATACATTCACAATCGATCCATGAATCACAATGCATTGATTTATCGTAACTGCCCTACTGTTTTCCTGGCCTTGACTTATTTGGGATGCATTTTGCTCACACGTGCTCTTACCCGCTCAGGTTGCCCATGCTGCCCGTCATATCCATGCCGTCAAACACATCCTTGCCTCTCCCTACGCTATGCATGCTCCTGACGGATCCGGCACGTGACAGTCGTCCCTGCTGCATGGCCAGGTTGCTCTGGGACCCGCTGAATCCTGCAGATCCGTACATGCCTGACGACATGTTGGATGCACGACTTGTTTGGCGGTTGTTGATTCGGCTGATGGTGCGGTGGGCGGGGCCTTTGAAGGACTGCTGTCTAACGTACACCTCCTGCTCCGTGACACCCCCTCCTCCGCCAACGGCTAGTGTCCCACTGAAGGAGCGTTTCATGGCCGGCAGCGTCATGGAACTGACCTGCTGCTGTCCGCCCTCAAATCCGTTCACCCCAGAGGTGGAATACACGGACTGACGCGGGTAGGTGTTGGTAGCGTAGCCATTGCTCATGTTCTGCATGGAGGCCTGTTGCGTGTAAATGGCATCTCGTTCTGAAACCAAGCTGCCGTCACTGTCGTCCTGCGCCACCCACGAGGAAGTCATGTGGCGCGGAATGGACGCCACTCGCATGGAATGCACGGACTGGGTCTCCGGGTCGGCCCCCATTCGGCTGAAGGATCGAGTCATTGAGCTGACCTGCTGCTGTTGCACTTGGCCCCCGCCACTTTGGTAACCACTGCCCTGGAAACCGCCGCCCTGGTAACCGCCGCTCACAAAATCTTCTTGGTAATATGCCCCACCTCCACCACCACCTCCTGTGTAACTGATTTTGGGTCTTGGGTCGAAATCAATTGCAGAGCGGGATGAGTAACCACTAGAGTACTGGGATGGGCGCTGGGCCTAGACATTGAAGAAAAGAGACATTGAATATATAGAAAAAAGAGAAATTGAAACAGTAGAACCCTAACTGTAGTACCATAGCTATCGATTGATTAAAAAATGCTATTGAATTGCATGTGTCAATGAATTAATCAAATAATCACGCCAATACTTCCAGAGAAAGGCCCCAAAATTGAGATCATTCAGAAAATGCAAAAAATTGGGCTGATTTTCCAAGTCTTAATTAGAGAGATAATATATGCAATGGGGAAGTTTAATTGCATTATTTTAAAACATTCATAATTATAACAATCATAATTAAAGTTTGTTTTGCTTTGATTTATGCATTTTAATTCATTTTTTAAAACATTACATCAACAAGTCTACTTTTAAGACAGTATCACTCAATAGGGGTATAAGTGAAAGTGATTTCTAAACTTGTGATTTTTCATATGTGGCTGTTGGTTAGAGCTTACCTGTGAAATATCACATCTAACTAACACAGTCCCCATTACTCATTTTCAGTATTTGGACAAGATACATGTCCATACAGACACACACAAAACACTTCTTTAACTTGGCTCAATAAGTGCTATGTTTTTCAAACAAGTAACCTACTGTAAAATATTTATAAAGAAATAGAAAGACTCGTACCATCATTTGTCTGCCGGAGCCATAGACGAAGGATTTAGAGCTGAAATTTGGAGTGAAATTCTGGCTCATTGTTGAATATTTTGTCATCGTTGAGTGATTCCCAGATTCTAAGAGAAGACAAATACAAAGAATTAATATAACTGCACAACTAAACTGAGCAGTTATATTACTGCTATACAACTCGTGAACTTTCTTGAGTTGCCATCACATTCTACACATTTCTGAACACGACTGACACACCTAACAGCTCAGTTATAATGTATTTTAATCAGGAAAATAAAGCCTATAATGTCAACTTAAAAAGCCCCTTAGTTGGTTCCAATGGTAACTAATAACTCTAACCCCAACCAATGAAATTCTTTTGTTTTAACACAGAATTCTATATCTCTACAAAAAAACTATTGTAAGCACTGCAACTTTTCAAACGTACAGTTAATTTTATGCAGTAATTAATTATAACACTGTTGTTTTGTTTTATTTTAGCCATGTTTATGATGCATTTGTGCAGTGTGTATGCAAACATGCATGTTTGTCCATCTATTGAACAATTTAACATAAAAAAACACAGAATGTGCCGTTTTGTTTCCCTTTAGCCATGTTTATGATACCTTTGTTACATAGGTTTGTATTTAAACATACTTGTTTGCTCTGATGGAACTACTTAACAAAAAATGTTTTGTTTCACTTTAATCCTATTTATTACATGAAAGTTTCTTATGTAAATTGTAAACATCCACGCTTGTTCTTTGAACAATTAAAGGAATGTTTTGTTTTGTTACAATGAGGTCATTTATGATGCCTTTGTACACAAGATTGTATGTAAACTTGCATGTTTGTACTTTTAAACATTTAAAACATTAAAGATGCTGTTTTGTTTCTCTTAAGCCATGTTTATGTCAGGTATGTACATGCATTTTTGCTGTTTTACCCATCAAAAAAATTGTTTTTACTTCCTGAGTCAGGTTTATGATAGCTTTGATAGTTTGATGTAAACATAGGTCTGCTCAAATTAATTTAATAATTGTGATATTTATGTATGTGCATGTAATAAGACAAGTTTATATACTACTCTGTGAACTTGCATGTTAGATAGTTTGCTTCCTTGCAGCCAGGTCTTTGACACTATTGCATGCCAGTTTTATGTTTTGTGTGAATGTAATCAAGTCTGTGAATGGATGGCATTACAAATTATATTGTTAGCAGTGGGAAATAAGTTACATTTACAGATTTACTGCCTCGTAAAGTCGTCAAGTCTGTAACTTTACAGCTACATCAGTATGATCGGCATGTGTCTTTGATGACGCTACAAGTTTAAGGCAAACTTGCAGAGTTGCATGAATTACCGCAGTGCAAGTTTATCGCAGTTTTAAAGTGTTTTGTACTGGATGAGGAGCAGATATGGGGCTAAGGCATCCAGGTTTGTTGCATCAAAGGCTTATTTATGTATCTATGGGCATGCAAGTACATGCACTTGAGTATGTGAATGTGTGTGTGTGTGTGTGTGTGTGTGTTAGGGAGTGGTTTAAGCGTTTCATAAGTGAATAAGTGTGGAGTGAGTTGCAGACAACAGCCAGCAGAGAAGACAGAACCGGTCTGATGACTGGGACACTCCCAATGTCCCTACCCAAAAAACACACACCCTTCACCCTGCCTCACCCTGCCCGAATGCATTGCTTCAAATCAGTAGAATTAAACACAAAGTTAACTACTAAGTTAGAACTAACATTTCGAGCGTCCAAATGCATGCAAAAAGTTCTTGGTATTTCACTAATGTCAAATCTAGTTTTCAGACAAACACTTTCAAGACATGGTATGCATCTCCTCCTGAAAGCCTTGGGTCAGTAACAGAAAGACGCAAGGCTGTTCTAATTGTCAAACACAGGTAAACCTCATAAACTGGGATCTGGTTAACTTTGATTATCCGCTAAGCACCAGAGGTTAAAACCCTGGAAATAGCCATGGTAGACCCTCATAAAGCAGGAATTCAGCCACTGGTCTTAACCACTCAAATTCTTCAACACTATAGAGGCTTTGAGTACTTTCAAGTGCACAATAATGTATACTAATGCGCTTTATATTTGTACAGTACTGCAATTTACATTCTTCAGCTTTTCCGTCACACCAATTGATATATAAGCCATTATGATTGACGGATCCAAATGACCTTTCTTTTGTGCAGTGCTAAGCACTTCTTTGTATAGAGTGGGTTGGGTTTTTCTAAGTAGAGTTTTAAAACTTTCACTCTCACTTAGTTGTGTAGCAGGAACTAAGATTACACTTGAACCTTGCTCAACTCGCTGCTGTAAATTATTAACACAAACCAGAAGTCACAGTGCCACTTTCTATGCTAACTGATAAAGAAACAAATCATGAATTCAAAACTTTTAATTTTTAATTTAAATCACTGCTAATGTTTAAAAGCAACGTTGAAAAACTAAATCTACCACCCCTGATGTGAACTGACAGCCATCTATGACATTATTTTTGTTATCGCCAGAAAACACAGGTAATTGCAAACTAGTTCAGGTCAAAACAAAAAAAAGATTCATTAACTACAAATGACGTGGGATATTTATTCTCACTGTATATCCAAATGACAGAAACCATGTGACCACAATTTGTCTCCAGGCAGTTTTTTCTCATAACTATTTAATGTTTTGCATGCTTGACTGTAAACAGCACAGTAGCCTACAGCCTGTGCGTGTGAAATTAATAATAATGCTTCTTCTATTGATTTCTAACACATAATAACGTTCCCAAAAGTTAATGAAGGTGTAATTCAACTCTAAATGAAACCACATACTGTATAAAAGCTCCTCGCTAAGGCTTTTATGTAAAGTCAACCTGGCAGATGATGAGTAGATTAATAATTCAAAGGTTTTTGTGTTATTGTATTTGTATTACAATAAGATCAAAGCGCGCGGTGACACACCTGAGGCTGCGTATTTTGACGACGAGCCGTTCTGGCGCGGGTGCGTGGATTTCTCCGCCAGTCTCATAGACACCTGCTGGTGCACGCGCTTGAACCTCGCCTCATCCTTGGCGTGGGTCCCACCGTGAGAGAGCTCGTTTTCGGAGGGGACCGCGTACGTGCTGACCGTCGAGTTGGGCTGCAGCGCCGTCAGAAAGACGTTGTCCGAGGTCACACTGACACTCATGGCGAAGCGACGACGGGACCGAGTTGAACCACCGAGATTTTAAAAAAAGTTACAGTTCCACCAGAGAGTGGGAAAAGGTAGATCCCCGCGGTGCGAAACAATAAAGGCGTCTTCAGTTCAGGAGTCAGCTTGTGTTTCTCTGCGCTGATGCTGGAGCTACTGACTGCTGCTCTGAACACTGCGGCTTTTTTTCGCAGGTGGGAGGTAAAGTGGGCGGGGCTTTGAGGTGAGTCATAGTTACCTGATCCAGGTAAACTCAGGTACGCACAAAGCAGGCTCTATTTTTTCTATGTAAATTTTTGAGCAAACAAATGGGGATTTATATCCAAGTTACATTTTCCAAAAGAACGTGTAGACAATAGATAGATAAATAAACGTTCTTTTTTAGCATCAGTGGTTCTATGAAGAATGCAAAAAGGGTTCTTTATAACGGTTAACTATAACTTTATAATTTTTTAAAACTTTTTTTAAAGGTTCTTCTGAGAACCAGAAACGGTTCTTCTGTGGCATCACTGAGAAAACACCCTTTTGGAACCTTAAAGAGTGTGGAGTTTTGGGTAACAGTTTATTTAGTGTTCGTTACACGTTACTAAAGTAATAACAGTAAATTATGTATAATTCCATCATGACAAAAGTTGTCACTGGGGCGGTACCTTTTCAAAAGGTACATGTTTGTACCTTAAAAGTACTAAAAGTGTACATATCTGAACCTAATAGGTTAAAAATCGCGCCCCAGTGACAGCTTTTGTAACTTTATTTCTGAGAGTAAATTATAATCCTGCAAGTACGCTGCAGATTGTTCATTAATATAACTCTAAATAATATTATGTAAAAATACACTGTAAAATAAAGTGTAACAAGGTAATGGGCTTTACAACAATTAGTTAGGTTACACTTTATCTTAAGGTGTCCTTGTTACAGGGTTATTATAGCCTATTTAAGTACTGAATTTATATATATCAAGAAAAAAACATGTTTATAAATTATATATAAATAAGTTTAATTAAAGAACGTATCTATTTTTGGACCTGACAAACTTTATTTACAGTGTGGGTTTTTATAAAACTCCATGGTTACGCGATTTAACCAAATAACACGTTTATCGTGAATATGCAATTCATTCTAGATATCTTGTCATCAGTTCAGCGAAATTCTCAGAAGATGTGCTCAGACATGCAGGTGACGTGTGTCTCCGTTTAAACAGCTTGTTATTGTATCATATCGTCTCCAAGCAACGCAGAAAGCGCCTTTATCTAAAAAGCTCGTGCATGGTTTGCTTTCTGTAGAACACAAACACTAATATCAAAATCTGATGAATAAATACTATACGTTTCATCTGTATTTTACCAAAGCCAATAAACTCAATAAGTTGCGGTTTAAATCCCCCTTTTTAATTAAGTGTGATTCATCCATTTATAACTTTTTCGTAATACAATGCACTTTTAAATCATTTAAAACACATGTATTTAAAATCCTCAATTATGATTATATATGTCTTATGTTTATATTAGTTTTTGAAAATGTCTTCATTTATAAAATATGCTAAACTAAGGGGCACACAAATGCTTACAGTCACACAAAAAAAAACAACGAATCAGCATCTTTCTCAGAAAGTTAACAAACTCAGTCAGCACTGAGTCACTGATTCTGTTCAGACAGCATTTGCATGCTCGTTCACAAAACTGAATCACGCTTTGTTCGTAAGCTGCCAACAGTGTCCATTTATTCTAAGATGAAAACAAATAGAAAGTGTTTTTATATTTGTACTCACCAATAGGACTATCAGGATTTAGCGTATAATTCCAGTGCTGAGAAAATATATTTAGTGTGCTGTCTCGAAGACTGCTTGTGGAAATCTGACAGCTGTCAGAGAGAGGCAAGAAGTTATAGCACCTGCGAAGACCTCGCCCTTATCACATTAAAAAAGATACATGTGTGTACATTCACGATCACTATTCTGGTAACCAAACCCGTGATTTAAGGCGTGTGTGATAATGTGTCAGACGGTTACAGTAGAGAGAAAGAGAGACAATGGGCGAGTCTGCAGATGGAGGTGTGATGCAGACGTCAGGATCTGAGACAAACCTACAACCCCCACAATACTATTACGTGCAGTGACCAGCCGGAATAAAATTATTAATCGCCATCTCGTTTTGTTTTGTTTTGTCTTGTTGTTTGGTAAAAGCCAAAGTTCATCCATGTAGTGACCAGCAAGATAGCAAACAATTGATTTCTGCTTTGTGTGTGTGCACGTTTGTTGGTTTGTTTCTATTCACCTTTTTCTTAACGCAAAAATGGGCGCCGCCATTTGTAAATTCTATGGGTATAGCTTCCGGTCTAATCTGCGTCCAGCTATTTTTAGCTGCACAAAGCAGTTGGGTTTGCTGGATGATATTGAAAATTGTTGTGTGCTATCATGTTATTCTAATGTATTAACTTAATAATGAACACACTGTTGTTTAGTACAAACAGTTTTACCGTTTACTGCATGTTGTTATTTTCCTCCTTATATAGCGCCTAACGAACCGGAAGCCTCACCCATAAGCTTACTTGCGCGCTCAGGAAAAAGGTAGATCACCCCAAGTTCATAAACGTGCGTATAAATATTACTCGTGGTATTGATAATCAAAAATGGACTTTGGCGTGTACATGCTACGCGATGTGTGGAATAGATGCATATACATGAAAACGGCGTATCATATGCAGGCCAATTAACTGCATATCATATGCACGCGAATTTGCGTATTATATGCACGCCAAACACGTGCGTGTCATACATACGCCAAAGTACATTTTTGCGTGTCAATATAATTTATACTGTTCAGTGTAGTGAGTTGCAAGATAAAATTATTTACAGCCAATCTCTTGTGTCGTCGTTTTGTTAAGTAAAACCTCAGGTTTAAATAGCCACACAATACTACCTATTTAGTCCAATGACCAGCAAAATAGAGTTCAAACAATTGTTTGTGTGTGTTTTGTTTTGTCTTGTTTTGCTTATTTTGTTAAGTAAAACCTCAGGATCAAATGCACAATGTGAAAAAAACCCACAGTAAAAAAAAAAATATCTGTGCAAGATAAACATTTTTTGTTCTTTTGTTATGTTTTCTTTTGTTTACTTTATTTATTTTGTTTCTTCTTTTGTTTTGTAAAACCGCAGGTTCAATAGTACAGTGACCAAGATAAACTCACTAATCATCAATTTCAGTATGGACCCTTTTCACAAGACTGTGATGAACGGCATTGAACAAGCATTGCAATTCTCAAAAGTTTTTTATATCTAGATTTTTTTGTATTAGATCACCTTTGCATCAAATGCAGCATATACGAGAGGGAAAAGAAGAAATAATACTGTGCAAATGTTGAAAACAGTGGTGCTGCTTCATATTTGGGTATAAAAAGTGACATTTTTTTGTATAAGTTCAAAAGCACAGAATTAATTGTAAATATGAATCATTTGTAACATTATAAATGTCTTTTAATTAAATTAATCCTGAATAAAAGTATTAATATCTTTGAAAGAAATACGGAACCTAAAGCTTTTGACCGGTAGAGTGTCCTATATATAACTTCAAACCAACCTTTAGTCTGTGAACTTTAATCTTTCAGTAATGGCTTTGTCAAGTCAACATTCAAAGTTTCTTATTTTATTTGAATGTGTTATAGTGTGTAATCATTGTATTGCTGCCATTAGTTAATTGGAACACAGCGTGAAATATTTTAATTAAAATCTTCTACATGCAGTTATTTTAGTCATGCTCATCAGACAGCCCAGTGTTTTGTAACAGGAGGGTGGCATCCACTGATTACAGTATACAGTAAGTCCTGAACTTCAATGTTACACGTGAGTCACTTTGAGAAAGAAAGTCGCATATTTTATTGAGATTTCCTGAGGCCAGGGCAGGTGGATTCTCATTCAGTCGAAGACAGAATCACTTGCCCTTCCCTATGAGAAAGCGTTCTCAACTTAGTACCACCTTAAACGTGGCGTCTGACAGCTCTTGTTCTTTCTTCAAATCTGAATAGACCAGAATGCCCTGCGAAACATGCTCTAAATCCATTACGCTAAAATAAACCACTGTCATATACACAAAGCATAATACGCTGTTTGAAAAGCATAAACTATTATTTATGTTGGCGGAGATAGCCTTGCAGTGCGCCGATATTCAGCGCCGTTGCGCTTCGGCTCGCAGACCTTTCCCGATCCCATCCCCCCATCTCTCTACCGCTTCACTTCCTGTCAGTTCTGATCTATCCTATCTAGTAAATTGGATAAACAATTACATTATATATAAATATATATATATGTGTGTGTGTGGGGGTTTATGAGGACACAAATTTGTATAATGACATGGGTATGACATAGGTATTACAATATGTAGGTGTTTTATGAGGAC
>JAUCMR010000062.1:15695003-15706624 GCA_032357425.1 Enteromius argenteus
ACAGTATAAACACCATTACACCTATGGAGAGTCCCCATAAATCACAAAAACCAACATGTGTGTGTGTGTGTGTGTGTAAATGTTAAATAGAATTTCCTTGTAAAACAATATGTACAGCTTTGAAAATTTTAATATCATCTTAAAATGTCTTTCCTTTAAATTAATTTAGCTATTTGCTTTTTTTGTTTTGATATGTGTTGCATTTTGTTTTATTTCTTGCTTTGTGCTGTGATTTGTTTTTGAGGTGATGTGTTCTTTTGTTGTTTTGCTTTTTTTGTTTGTATATATTTTTTGTTTTGAATTGTTTTGTTTATTTTGTGCGTGTGTTGTTTTTGTTTATTTGTGTTTGTTTCGTTTCAAATGGGTTTTTTTGCTTGTTTGTTTAGTTTTTATTTGTTGCTTTGTGTGTTTCATTTATTTATTTTTTTTGTTTTGTGTGTTTTATTATTTTGTGTGTTTTGTGTTGTGTACTGTGTTTTGTTTTAGGTTGAGTTCTGTTTTGCTTTTATGTTTTATTAGTTTTTTATGTTGTGTTTTCATCTGTTTTGTTTTGCTTTATTATTTATTTATTTATTTATTTTGCAGACAATAGTAGATTAATCTTTTTTTTTTTTGAACATTATGTTTATTGGGTTTTTAGTAGATTAATCTTAATTAATTTTTAGGAGCGTATGACTATTCCAATGACCAGTTTCTTCAGAACTATCAAGGATTGCAGAACAGTAACCACAGAATTCCTTTACCAACCTAGTTATGGCACGTGATTGTTGTGGTTACAAAAATTCATTAGACGTTAGACAACTTGTGAACTCTCTTTTAAACGTTTCAATAAATCAATAAATGCACATATTATGATTACCTTGTGCAATTATGATGAACTTGTACACATTACTAAAGAAAATGTCTGATTAAACATTTTTGGTTATCCTGTTGTGATTAACAAGTTTTTACTAAAGGCTTTGAGAAGAGATTATATGGCAGAGTCCATCAAAACATTAAACTACTAGGCCAGAGATCCAGACCAAGATAACCATTTTATGATCTTCAGTGATATGAACCATGTGATTAACAAGGTGCAGTAAAACTACATTAAACAGACAGGCTTGGCAACCTTTATTCTGAATAATTAAAAGTGAGTCTAGAATTAAGCTGGAGTTTTTAACAATTATGAAAAGCAGTAGTTCAGAAAGTACTCATTTGGAAATACTGGCAATTCTAGTTCAAGTCCAAAACAAACAAAAACACTGAGTGGACAAACGAAACTTCCTAATGATCACGCAACCTCTTTTTTATGCACAGAGGTTTATTAGTTAACAACAATTATCAATGCACACCTTGCTTGGGGCGTTTTACGCCGATATAAGCAGTGATTAATTCTCAGTAACTGTATTTTTACAGTATGTTCTTAGTGTGTTTGTGTATTTACAAGGGCTTAAACCAGTTTGTGTGCTGTTTCCACGGGTTTCACTGGGTGTGGCTCTGTTAAAACGCAAATAAAACACAACAAATACAACGAAAGGACCTTGCAAAACTCATTACATAATAATAATAACTATAAACGTTAACACAAAATCATCACTTATCTATAAATATGTATTAATATTTAATTAATAAATTGAATAAGGGTCCTCGGTGTGACAGTGAATACCATGGAAAATTATAATCGTGTTAATCAAAGTGATGAAATCTCATGAACTCTTTTGATAAGGATTCAATAACATTTGCATGAGTCATATTTCGTCACTGTCACATACAGTACAGTATTTGGCAGGGTGCATCATAGCATTTCCGGTCAGTGACAATCAAAGTGGAACAGGGAGTATAGACGACGATTGTGACATCAAGTGCACTTGATTCTGCAAAAAGATAAACGGTGACACACAGGGAGGGGTTTCCAGAGTGTGTGTATGATTTTACACATCTGTCAGAGAAGCCTCCACAGCTCACACAAACAGATATACAATATCACATACAGAAAAGTGAAAAGTTAAAGTTAGATGTGCTGAATAAAGCTTAAAACAAAGCGTTTTTAATCCTGATTTTGTCTGTTTAGGTTTGCCGCATGACTTTCACTCTGGATAATGCTTTATTATTATCCAGGGATGATTGTTTAATAGCAATTACATAATGTTAGCTTTTGTTCGTGGAACAATGGTGTTATGGCTGATGCTAATTTGATCTAACTGATCTAATTAAGCCGTTTTCTGCAGGCTCTACAATGATGGGTGCATATGATATTATTAGATGTAGGGTCCATTTGGATAGGAATTCCTTTAGTCACAAAACAGAAAAACCTTTGGGTCGTTCCAAACCTGTAAGAACTTTATTTATCTTCAGAACACAAATTAAGATATTTTTTATGAGCTATCTGTCCCTCCATAGGCAGCAACAGAACCGTAATGATCCCAGATGCATCGGTAAAACAGTCCATGTAACATCATGCATTGCGATACTCTAGAATGATGGAAGACGTAACTCAGGGGAGGAGAATGATAGAGTTAAATGATGTTATTTTTGTTTTCTTTGTGCAAAAAAAGTATTCTCCTAGCGTCGCTAAAGTGAAGTTAAGCCACTGATGTCACATGGACTGTATTTACTATGTTTCTGGATCTGGGATCATTTCAGTTGTTTTGTTGTCTATGGAGGGACAGATGGCTCTCTGATCTCATCAAAAATATCTTAATTTGTGTTCTGAAGATGAACGACATGAGGGTGAGTAATCAGTGACACAATTTTCATTTTTGGGTGAACTAACCCTTTAATGTTTTTAGTCAAATGTTGAACTGAAAGGACAGAAACTTTGCTGAAAAAGGTCTAGTATTTCAGAATTTGTTTTGCTGTATACTATCGCCCTCTAGAGGCTTTTTTCTGACTCTTAAATGTACTTTTTAATTTAGGAAATACTTGATTTGTTTTTTGTTATTGTCAAAACACCAACACAAAAATAAACACAGTGACAAATAAAAATGTAACAGGCCTAAATACACTGTGTAAGGAATCTAATCTAATCTAATATAGCCACTAATGATAAAATAGGCATACTAGAATATTTTCTCAGTAATAATAATAATACATACTTTACATACTTATATACCGCATACTTATAGGCCTAGAGAGAGAGAGATCTATCTATCTATGTTATCTCTCTCTCTCTCCTTTATTCACACACCAAATAAAATTTTAAACAATATCAGGCACAAACCTTTAGTTTTCGCGATTCACAGTTTCTTTAGGTAACAAGAAATTATACCTTTTACTTCTGCACTAATTGTGCGACTTTGTAGCATTTCTTTGTGCACTTTTATGCTCCAAGTTCTAATCTTTTTAAATTGACCTTCCTTTTTATTAGCCTCTTATATTCAAACCAGAGCCATACAGTACAGTCTCTCTGTATGGCTCTGATTCAAACCATCCCGGAAATAGACCATGTGACTCAAGCTGAGCCTATGAGATGACAGCAGTCCTCAGGTCAGGTGAACCATATGACTGGTGTTTTGACAGTCTCAGCGCTTTTAATGTCATGTCATCGTGTATGAGGTGTGAAACTTGGCTGAAGTGTCCGGTATGATGTCCCGCTCCGGCTCTCTCTCTTTGTGTTTACTAGCGGCGGTGGTCGCTGTGTCGCTGGGGCGGGTGGATGGGGTCTGGCCGCTGCCGCAGCAGCTCCATCAGTCCGCGGACAGATACGGTGTGAGCCCGCAGCTCTTCTCCTTCACCTACGGGAGGGACTCGGCTGCGCAGACCGGGTGCTCCGTCCTGGATGCTGCTTTCAAAAGATACTTCTCCATCATATTCCCTGACTTCACGACAGGACCAGGTCGGTTGATGACTGAGAATGAATCAAACAGATGTACTTCCGTGTAGGATGGATGTGTGTAACAAGTAAACAAGACGGTAACATAACGTAAAACTTGTTTAAAACTCATTTTTTAAAAATATGAAATAATAATAAAATATTTTATAAAATGTTAATGTTAAAACATTACCCCAGTCCGTGTCGTAGGTGAACCTGAACCACAAAACAAGTCATACAAAATTAATTAATAAAATTAATTTGTAATATATGTTAATCCACAATGTTTTATGAAATTTTTCTCTTTTTAAGGCTTTTTTCATTTAATTATTGAATTATTTTATACATGTTATTTAAAAAATAAAATGCTAAAATATGAATAAAATATTTTATACAATGTTAAATGTTTAAAACATCACTCCAGTCAGTGTCATATGTGAACCTGAATACAACTAAGTTAGGACAATTTTTGGCTGATATACAACTAGCCGGTTTGAGGGTGCAAAAAAATCTAAATATTGGTAAAATCGACTTTAAAGTTGTCCAAATGAAGTTCTTAGCAATGTATATTACTAATCAGAAATTTAATTTGAATATATTTAAGGTAGGAAATGACAAAATATCTTCATGGAACGTGATCTTTACTTAATATCCTAACAACTTTTGGCATAAAAGAACAATCAATAATTTTAACCCATACAATGTGTTGTTGGCTATTGCTACAAATATACCTTTACAAATATACACATACTTTAGCAAATGAACGCAAAGTTTCTCGTAGGAACACAGTACTTTTGATCGAGAAACAGTCTATCAAACTCTATTTTGCTAGACAGGTTTAGCTTCTTTAAACTAAATAATGACAAAATCTATATATTTATATGTTATATATATTATGTTTAACAGAACATGTGCTTCGGACTCAACCCTTTGTCGTATCGGTGATTGTCAAAACCAGAGGATGTGACGGCTACCCTGACGAAGGTTCAGATGAGAGCTGTGAGTATCGTAGGACGTAGCCCCTGCTGACCTTTGACCTTTAGTCATGTTAGAGAAAGTCCACTAAATTAAAAGGTGTAATTACACAGTGCACTTCCAGCAGGGGGAGTCCTTCCTCTTCTGCAGTGGCCTTTGAATCCAGTCATTTAAATCTAATGAAGTATTTCAGATATCTAATATGCTGAGGTTCTGATGTTTTGTTGTCGCAGATGCTCTGAGTGTGTCGGAGGGCCAGGCTGTGCTGAGATCAGTGTCTGTATGGGGCGCTTTGAGAGGTGTGACTCCATGCTTATTGTCTCTTTTACGCTTTGCTGGAATTAAAAGCACTAATCGTTGTGTCTTTTTCAACTTATTTAACCTGAAAATCAGGTCTGGAGTCCTTCAGTCAGCTTGTGTACCAGGATGATTATGGCACTGTGAGTACTGTGTGACAGTGTTTTGTCATGTGCTTGTGATAGATTGCTGTAGTGCAGCGGTATATGTTCATATACTAATTAATTAACTAAGTCTTTCCATGCAGTATTTTATCAACAAGACAGAGATCGTAGACTTCCCACGTTTTGCGTTCAGAGGACTTTTACTGGACACTTCAAGGCACTATTTACCTCTCCATGCTATTTTGAATACTCTGGTATGTTTTACTGTTTATTAAAAAATATATATACATATACATGCATACATGTGTGTGTGTATATAAATAAGTAAATAAAAAGTATATCCACACACACACACACACATTATACAGTATATGTGTGTATATATATATATATATATATAAAAATGTGGGGTTAGTAATATTTTTATATACATCTTTGAAAGAAGTCTCTTATGCTCACCAAGGCTGTATTTAAAAATACAGACAAAAACATAAAATATTATTACAATTTAAATGAACCGTTTTCTATTTGAATATATTTTTAAACATAATTTATTGCTGTGATGTAAAGCTCCTTGTGCTGCTTAAAATTTTTTCTAAAAACCATGATGTTTTAATTCTAGGATTCTTTATAGAAAAGATAGATTTAGGAGAAAAGAAAAGTATTTGGAATATATTATATTATAAATGTTATAAATAAATATTATAAATGTCTTTACTGTCACTTTTGATCACTTTAATGCATCATTGCTGAATTAAAGTATTAATTTCTTTAAAAAATTAATAAAACAAAAATTATCTCACTGACCAGAACACTTTTTAATAAAATTATATATATATAGAATTTTTTTTTTTTCTTTTTTCTTTTTTTTTTGCACGTAGGATGCTATGGCCTACAGTAAACTGAACGTCTTTCACTGGCACATTGTGGATGATCCTTCCTTCCCATATCAGAGCCGCACCTTTCCTGACCTCAGTAATAAGGTAGAGATGCTGTAAAATCACCTCAAAAACAGCTAAATTTCTCACACTTCAATCTCACTCCTCATTTTTAATACAGCAATTTTACTTCTATTCTTCTGAATTACTAACGTTATATGCATATGTTGTTTATATTAATTGTAGTTCAATCAAAGATGCTGTATATAAACTATATACAGCTCACTCTCAAGGCATAGTGTTATTTTATTATTGTTTTATTTATATACCGTGATAGTGTTATTTTAATCTTTATATTTTCATTTAACATTAAGTATTTTTCTGTGCTTTGTCATATTATTATGCATTTAAATATTTCTATTTAGCTTTGAATTTTTATTTGTTTTAGGTTTATTCATTTTAGTTCTACAACTTTTAGATTATTTCAGTCAGCTGCCAAGGCAACATTTTCATTTAAGTGTTTTGTTTTGTTTTTAAGTTTGAGTTTTTCATCTAATATATGTGTGTTTTATTTGACCTTCATTTCAGGTAATGAGAACACTATTTAACAGTTTTAATAATAACATCACTGCTGTATATTTTTCTTCTAGGGAGCGTTTCATCCATTCACTCACATCTACACACAGTCGGATGTGATGAGGGTGATTGAACATGCCAGAATGAGAGGCATTAGAGTCGTTCCTGAGTTTGACTCTCCTGGACACACTCAGTCATGGGGGAAAGGTACACACACACACACACACACACACAGTCTGGTCAGCTATCCTTTTAGGGACTCTCCATAGGCGTAATGGTTTTTATACTGTACAAACTGAATTTTCTATCGTCCTACACCAACCCTACACCTAAACCTACCCCCTACAGGAAACTACAGGCATTTTTACTTTCTCAGAGAAAGTCATTCTGTATGATTAATAAGCTTTTGTACCCATGGGGACATCAGTGTAGGTCCCCACCGTGACATGAGTCCCCATAAGCCTGTGTGTATTCAGGTTTACGTCCCCACCAGAATATATAAACCAAACCACACACACACACACATAAACACACTGGTATTCCTATCATTATGGGTTCATCCTATAGATGTTATGGTATTTATACTGTAAAAATTGTATGTGACCCTGGAGCACAAAACCAGTCTTAGGTTGCTGGGGAATATTTTGTAGCAATAGCCAAAAATATATTGTATGGGTCAAAACTATCGTCTTTTTATTCCAAAATCAAAGTAAAGATCATGTTCCATGAAGATATTTATTAAATGTCCTACTGTGAATATTTTAATCCTTAATTTTTGATTAGTAGTATGCACTGCTAAGAACTTCATTTGGACAACTTTAAAGGTAAATTTTCTCAGTATTTAGATTTTTTTGCACACTCAGATTCCAGATTTTCAAATAGTTGTATCTCAGCCAAATATTGTCTTGTATCCTTATAAACATACATCAATACAAAGCTTACAACTGGTTTTGTGGTCCAGGGTAACATATTTTCTATCACCTTACCCTAAACTTACAGCAAAAACCTACCTCTCACAGAAAACTTCAGCGTTTTTTGATTTTCAAAAAACTTCATTTTGTATAATTTATAAGCTTGTTTTCTCATGACAACCTAAAAATGACCCACAAGGTTAAGGTCAAAATGTACTGGTATTACTACACTTGTGTGGAGATTTGGTTCACATGACACACACACACACATATGTGTCTGCTGGAAAACCATGAAAGCAGATATTATAAATAATAAAGTTACAGAATAATGAGCTTTATGTCTTGTTCTCAGGACAGCCAGGCCTCTTGACTCCTTGTTACAAGGGCAGTGTGCCGTCTGGTTCATTTGGACCTGTTGATCCAACCGTAGACACTACTTACAAGTTCATGGAAAGCCTCTTGAGAGAGGTGAAGTTTGTCTTTCCTGACTCTTATGTTCATTTAGGAGGGGATGAGGTCAGTTTTGCCTGCTGGTAAGCATTTCTGACACTTGATATTGTTTTGAGAACCTTTCTTTTGTTTGAGCTTGACTGTATTGGCAAGAACGGTTGTGTTTTCATTTCAAAGACTTTAGCTATGTTATTGTCTCTAACAGGCAGTCGAATCCCAATGTGCGTAAGTTTATGGAAAAGATGGGCTTTGGGAAGGACTTTACTAAACTGGAATCGTTCTATATGGAGAGGTGAGCTGAAATGTCGGAGTGTTTAAAAAAATGTGTACAAAAAAGTTTGAGGTCTGTAAGTATTTTTTTTTTTACCTTTTGAAAAAATTGTTACACTCACCAAGGCTGCATTTATTTGATTAAAAATACAATAAAAACAGCGATATTGTGAAATATTACAATATAAAATATGTTTTCTATGTGAATATATACAATGCACAATTCTTTGCATAATTGTTTCCTTCATGATCCTGTCCAACTGAGATATATATGTGTACATATATACACTATACTATATATACATATGTACACTCACAAACACACCCACACATATATATAATATGTATATATATATATATATATATATATATGTATATGTGTGTGTGTATTAGTACTTGTGTTCTGTGTATATTTATTATGTATGTAAATAATCCACACACTTGCATGTATATATTTATGAAAAATATGTTTATATATTAAATATATTTTCATAGAATATAAATTGTGAATACAAAACAAAACAAACAAAATATATATATACATGTAAATATTTTTTAATTATAATACAGTATGTATTTTTATATGGACAGCACTAATATATATACACACACACACATACATATTTAATCCCAGATTCTGATATGAATAGATCAAAAATATGTTTAAGACCCATGTGAAACCATTAAAAAATACTGATATAAGCACACTTTTGACCATGTGTTGATTAAATTCTGTTTTTGATATGTTAAGAATGTAAATGTTTTGTCTTCTGATAACAGCAGAAAAAAATGCTTACAGTTTTTCTGCATCAAAATTAGAATGGCACATTCATGAACAGTGTTTATGTCTCTCTTTATGTTCTTCAGTATAATGAACATGACCGCCGCTCTCAACAAAACCTCCATTGTTTGGCAGGACGTGTTTGACTACCACGAGCGAGTGAGTAGAAACAGTAGTCTGCTCTACCGTACAGTTGCATTGTTTGCATTCAAACATCAGAAAGAGAGGTGTGTGATTGAGACAGGAATGAAACGCTTCTCTTCTAGCCCAGATCTAAGTACGTGGTGGAGGTTTGGAAGCAGGGCTGTTACCTGTGCAAGATGCGCCGGGTGACTAAGGCAGGGTTAAAGGTCATCCTGGCGGCCCCTTTCTACCTCGACCTGCCGATACCTACTCACAGCTGGGCCCGTTACTACAACGTGCGGCCCTTAGCCTTCAGGGGTCAGATACTAGAGACTGCAGTGCTGTGTGTCTGTGTAGTGCTGAAGTGTGCTGTGCTGTGAGAATCAAACATGCACTGATAAGCATGACTTTATAAGTGTTACTTTAGTATTATTGATATATAATACTAAAGTACTATAATACTTTGTATTTTGGTATTCAATCAGCTAAGCTGGGATATAATAGTTAATTTATATAAAGACCATAAAAAATTGTTATTTAAAGTAAATGTTAACTAGAAAAGCTCAAATTTATTTCAGTTAGTTGCCATGGCAACATTTCTCACTTGGTTTATCTTTATGTACTAAAATAACTAAAACTAAAAAGCTAATAACAAAACTTTCAAAAGTATTTTTAATTAAATTTAATTAATTACATTTAATCACATTATTTAACCATTGAAAGAAACTAATGTAAAGTATTAAGGAAAACTATAATAGTACCTCTATTAAAAAAAAAATCAGTGCAACAAAGTAACTAAAACAATGTAGGGAGTGTTTTTTAACAGTAACACGAGTAAAACACATCAGAGTGCAGCATGAAATCCTGTGATCACCATCATTGCACCTTGTAACTAGAAGGTGTCGATAAAGAGTCAACTCTGTCACACAAGTAGGTTTTATCAGAAGATATATGAAGCAAAATTAATCAATATAAGTTATATAAAGGTCAGAACTGTGGCTTAGTGGTGACCCCATTGAGCTCTGGTGCTCTTCTGGAATTTTAGAGTTTGAATCTAGCTTGCAACATTTTTATAATCTCATCTCCTCCTCTTCCTCCCATCATTTTCTCATCCTCCCTTCACAATAGACCCAGTAAAAGCCTCAAAACGTGCATGCATGTGTATGAATAAAGCAGTTCTGCTTGGTAAATCTCTGGAGGTGATTGAGGCATGTCTCAGTGTCTGCTGCTGTCTCAGATTCCACAGGACACGGTTCTGGAGATCTGGAAGGGTACAAAGTACCAGGCTGAGCTGAGCAGGATGACCCAGGCTGGGCACAGGGTCCTGCTCTCTGCCCCCTGGTACATCAACCACATCAGCTACGGCCAGGACTGGCGCGACTCCTACGCTGTGCAGCCCCAGAACTTCTCCGGTGTGTGGAGCAGCATGTTAGCTCTCCAGCGCTTGCTCTTATTGCTTAATAATTAAAAAATTCTATAATAAATATTAGGGATGCACCGAATGTTTGGCAACCGAAATTGTTTGACCAGAAATAGCAAAAAAATAAGTTATTTCGCTGTTCAGCTGTTCTGACATGATCAAATAGATGCATGCGCTAATGCAGTAAACATGTCTGCAGTGTGGAAGCATTTAAAGGGGTCATATGATGTTGCAAAAAAGAACATTATTTTGTGTATTTGGTGTAATGCACTGTGTTTATGTGGTTATGTGGTTCAAAAAACACATTATTTTCCACATACTGTACACTTTTGTTTCTCCTCTAAGCACCGCCTCCTGAAACAGGTCGATTTGTACAAAGCTCATCGTTCTAAAACAGTGGGCTGTACTTTGATTGGCCAGCTATCCAGTGCACTGCGATTGACCGAATACCGCAAGCGTGTGATGGAAATGTTACACCCCTTACAATAATGTGATGCTGCATCCCGGCGCTATGACACCAAAACAGTAAAACACATTACAAACGAGGCATTTGTTGGTTTGTTTGGTTAGAATGAGTGAAGTGTTAGTTCTTCCCAAAATGAAAATTCTGTCATTAATTACTTACCCTCATGTCGTTTCAAACCTGTAAGACCTTTGTTCATCTTCATAACAAGATATTTTTGATGATATCAGAGCCATCTGTCCCTCCATAGACAGCAGCACAGCTGAAATGATCCCAGGTCCAGAAACATAATAAAAACATCAGTAAACTAACCCTTTTAAAAATGTTCAGTTTAGTAAATTTTTTTAATTGGTGTTTTGTAATTGATTTTTTTCTTTGAAAAGCAAGACAGAACAGTAAAAAGCATATTTTGGCTATTGAATTCATGCAATTGTGAAAATAACATGGAAAATAAAAAAAAAACAAAAAAAAAAAACATGAAAAACGTCTAGGTTACGAACGTAACGAACGTAACCCACGTTCCCTGAAGGAGGGAACGGAGACGTTACATATGGGATCTCGCATGAGAGACCAATCGTCT
>JAUCMR010000062.1:15756331-15781626 GCA_032357425.1 Enteromius argenteus
CTGAATGAGTTTCTTTTTTCTGTTGAACATTGCATTAAATTCAATGAGGACCAGCTACTGTTTGGTTACTCAAAATATCTTATTTTGTGTTTAGCACAAGAAAAAAAAATTAATACAGGTTTGGGACAACATGTAAGTGAGTAAATATTGACACAATTATAATTTTTGAGTGAACTATTGCTTTAATGACAAGTAGCAGCATGTTTAGTTCTGTCCCTTTAAGAGCTGCACGCATCTGTTTTTCTCTTGATTGTTTACTTTACTTTAGACACAAGCAACTGTGTTTAACGCTGTGTGTTTTTGACAGTATTACCACAATCAGATGTGATAAATATCTCAATTCAGTAATTGGACGCTATTTGACAGGCTTTTAGTGCGCGCGCGCTTCAGGTATATGCACTGGAAAAGCGCATCCGGACAGCACACATATGAAATGTCCGGTGAGTGTAACTCTTACCACTGAGTTGACACTGATGTGAATGTATGTCGCGTTGTACGGCATACTGAGACGGAGGCATCAGAACTGCAGATGATAAAATAGCACGATACTACAATATTTCTTAAAAAGCAGATTGCGGAGAAATTTTTATCGTCCACGATCAAAAATCGTCATATCGCACACCTCTAGCCGTGTCCTCCAGGCTAAAGAGGAGGGAGACCTTCCAGCGAGTTATTAGTTCAAAAGCCAGCATCTCTGATGGTATGGGGGTGCATAAGTGCATACAAAACAAAGGACTATCTCTATGAGTGAGCTATTGAATCATTCATTTAATCAATTCATTCACTTATAACCAATTCATTTAAAACACTGATTCATTCTGCAACAAAACAGTGATTGTCTTTACAGGTGAGACATTAAATCTTCCACACAATAATGGAATTAATGGATTCATTCAGTAATTAAACAAGTGATTGTCTTTATTAGAGAGTTTAATTATTCAATCAATTAAATTAATTAAAAAATTAATTCATTTGGTGACTGTGTTTACTCAACAGATTCATTCAGGAACAAAACAAGTGACTATAAATAAACCAATTATTTAATCGCTCAGCTGTTTCGTTAATAAAAACTGATTCATTTGTTCAAATAAAACAAGTGCCTATTCATGAGAATAGTTTTTTTATTTATTGATTGGTTCAGGATCAAAACAATAATTGTATTTATCATAGTCTGTTCAAAAACACTGATTGATTCAGGAGTGAATCAACTGACTCTTTATGAATGAGTCATGATATCCTTCAAGTTTAAATACACTGAATCATCATATATCACACTTAAAATTGTCCTTAATGCCCTTTTTTTCAGAGATTTGCTTGATTATTTAAATTATGTGAAAGAGAAGTCATGGAGTGTGACATGCTATTGCATTGTCTGAAATTATTTGCATATATGTAGTCTAATCTGCCCATCTTTTAGTGGTCATGTGAGGTTAGTGAAACCTACCAGCACAGTCACACTTACTAGAATTGGTTTAAAATGAATGACTGTACGAGTTCATTACACTGATTGCTTCTTCCTTTTACTGACTCTATATCACACGGTCCAACATGCCTGAATCAATGCTGCATTGTGCTGTAGTGCTTCCTCAGCCGTTTACATACAGATATGCATCTACATTCTAAAGAGAATGGTGTATACATTCCATTGAGTAAGTGATTACAATCAAACTCTATCTGAGACTGCAGACATGGAGTCCATGGATGGAAATGTAATTTTCGAGGTTTAGAGTGACAAAACGAATCCCTGGTAGCGTAAAACGGAGGGAACAAAATGCAGATTAAAAAAGGATCACTGTAGGAGGGAAGCGGGCGACCTCTGACCCTGCTATTATCCAGCCTGTGTTCAACCCATGATTTATATAATGACAGCTCAGTGTAAGGTCTTTTAGGTTGGGGGAGACAGACAGGGCCATTAGTGAGACTGAGTTCATACAGAGAGAACAAAACATCAGAGATAGAAGAAACAGAGTTATCACATAAGAATTTAAAGGGTTAGTTTTAAACGTAAAATTATGTTATTTTAAACCTCTTTCTTCCCTGTATGAAATAAAAATAGTTTTAATTTTTTACAAATTTCTTTTGTGTTTTGAAAGTATATTATCGATTTTGAGTTAGTAAGATTTTTTGAATGTTTTTAAAAGAAGTTCACCAAAGCTGCATTTATTTGATTAAAAATACTGTAAAATATTATTACGATTTAAAATATCTGCTTTCAGTTTGAATATGTGTTAATATGTAATATATTCCTGTGCTATTCATATATATTCTTTTTTTTTTCAAATGGTTTTTCAAATGTATTTATTTATTTATGTATTTATTATTCTTCTTTACTAATTGTTATGAATTATGAGATGTTACAGTCCATAACAATATAAAAATGTATTTAAAAAGTGTCTTAAATCACAAAAATCATGATTTCTTCTTGTCCATATTAGTCAGTGTATTTTTTCAATCATGTATCAATGTGCAATCAAAATATTTTATTGCAAAAAAATTTTGGCAACATTTTATTCATAAAACCCCTAAATAGTTCTAAAATTTAATTTTTACAAATTATTATTATTTTTTTTTTAAGAAAAATGTGTGTCCATAAATCTTGCGTCAACTCTGTTACCACACCATATTTTGCCTTTAAATTGGTGGAATTATCTCTCAGAATTGTGTAAGTTACAGGAAATTATGTCACTTTCACTCACCGATAAGATCAGAAGCACTGAAAAGTATCTGTGCTCTCTCTGAGAAAATATTTTAATCTAAAAACTTCTTACACCAAGAGTTATTTTGTAGAACGTCAACTTTGTTACCACAATATCAAAAGGAAAACTGAATTTATTGCTGATCTCACACTGGGTTAATTAAAGCTCTTTTAATCATGTTTTCATTAGTATCACGTGTTCTTAGCATTTATGCCAGCAAGGGGAGTTTTTGGAAAAAAATGTAATAAAAATATGGTGATAAAATAATGACAGAATTTGTATTTTTGGGGTAAAATATGCCTTTAAGTAATGGGCTGAGAAAAAAAGACTCATGTCTCATGCAAAACTGCTGCCTCATCTGACAGCATCCAGAAATCAAGAATGTGATATTTGCTTATCAGTTGGAAGATCGATGAGAAACTAAACTTCTATTCCACTCATTCCTCTCCCTGTCTGC
The DNA here is from genome assembly GCA_032357425.1 of Enteromius argenteus. Classification (NCBI taxonomy): domain Eukaryota; kingdom Metazoa; phylum Chordata; class Actinopteri; order Cypriniformes; family Cyprinidae; genus Enteromius; species Enteromius argenteus. The sequence continues at coordinate 15,759,485 of JAUCMR010000062.1, forward strand.
TATATCGCTCTCTCTCTCCCATGTACCGAGCTGCTGTAAACAGATTCAGCTCCATCCCCGGTGTTCAAAGCGGCCCGGCAGAGCCTATTTACACAAAACGCCTCCCTCCTTCCCGTCCTTCTCTTCTCCTTAGCGAGCCACTGGAGTCTCTTATCAGAGCTCAGCAGGAGCGTCATGGAGTCCGCAGAGCTCAGAAACGCAGTAAATAATCGCTGATAGCGCAGGTACTAATGAAGCTGTCTCGGTCCGTGCAAATTGAGATGGTCACAGTTTACATTGTGCATGCAGGTCCAAAAGCAGGCATGACGAGCCAAAAACGTGACCTTGTGAGGGACACAAATGTTTCTACACACGACAAACCCTCAACAGACATGAATCGTGTTGACTTTACATTAGTATTCCATTCAAATGCTACAAATTAACAAAAACGCCGCCTCGAATGCTTCAAAGCACCTGTTGTCGTGGGGAAAACGGCCTTGAGCGGCTGAATTCGCAACAACATCTCTGCAGTGATTGCCTATCTCAAGTATCCACCCACACGCCGCCTACATAAATGGATACGCCATCCAATCCCGACAGCCTGACTCTGCCTTTGTCTGTCAAGGCCGGCGGAGTGCTGTATATGCCTGCTGTGGAGGTCTACAGGTTGGAATAAGCTGTTGAAATCCAGGGCTGGCGGATTGCAGAGTCTGTTATTCATGACCTTGACAGTGCAATGAAGCAAGTCAAAGAAAAGGCATCTATATGAAAGTGGGGTCAGAGTGAGAGCTGTCACCTATAGCTGGAGAGAGAGTGTGACAGTATGCATTCAGTCTAGCTCAAGCATGAAGCAAACTAGAATATTCGATTTAAGAACTAGATGATTCTTTATTTTTGGCATTTTTGAAATAGATCTGCTGCGCTGCTGCTGCTAGTACACTGCCAATACATCCACAACATGCTGCTGTGAGCATGTACGAAATATTGCTGCTGACATATTTGAATAACCCCCATATAGCGTAAACCATCACCCAGTAGCAGATCTATACAGGTGGAGCTGGGGAAGGAGGTTTCTGAAGCACACTGATACTGCTACAGTCATGTCATTATGACATACTGAGTTAGATCTATTGGACTGCACCATCTAGAGTTTCACACCAGAACTTTGTATAAAAACCAATCCAGGCTCATTGGAAATACATGCCTCTACATACATTTCCGCAACCCCACATTTATGTACCTTACAGCACGTTTCGCCACAGTTTCAAAGTGAAGTGTCCAGAGAGTGGTGCTAAAGCACACGTTTAATACGTAACTGTGGCACGTCTGTATTAGGTTGGTATAGGTATGTTTTGCAGTGTTTTTATAATGCTGCTGAAGGTATGTTTTGCGGCCGTTCAGAATTCAAACATCCAGTGAGTGTCGCTAAAGATTAATTTTCTATCATGTTGGAAATATCCCTTACACCAAAGCTAAACCTAAACCTACCCAATTAGTGTTAACAAATGCAAAAGTATTATATATGCGTACTCGCTGATGCAGCCATGCTATTTTAACTTCCTTGCGCTGATATGAATGGTTTTGTCGAACTGTTTTACACAGGATTCGAATCGGGGCTTTTTTTACTGCTAAGTGAAACGTTGCATCACGTGAGCTACCGAGTAAACCTGCTGAACTAGACAACTCATATGAAGCTGTATATGTAATGACAACGTTCAACGTTCATTTTTTAAATCGTGCAGCATGTTAAAAATGTTTTGAAGTCATAACATAACATTCTGCAACTAATTGTGTGAAAATTTGCCTTTATTAATCAAAATGTACCTGTAAATCATACTTTTGTGTGAAAAGTAATAACAGTTGTGGGAGTTTTACTGCCTCTAGTGTTCATTTCAACTGGAAACTGCAGCGATTCGTATGTATAGGTACGTTTTTTCAGTTTTGCAGAAATGTATGAAGAGGCACATATTTCCAATGAGCCTATAGGTTGATAAAAACCTACACCGACTGAGCTTTTTGTCTTTTATTTAATGAGAAATGTGACCCTGGACTACACAACCAGTCATATGGATATTTTTATACATCATCTGAATAAAAAAGCTGAATAAATATGATTTCCATTGATGCGTAGTGTGTATGACTGGACAATATTTGGCAGAGATACAAAAAATCTAAATATTGAGAAAACTGCCTTTATGTTGTCCAAATTAAGTTCTTAGCAGTGCATGTTACTAATCAAAAATTATGTTTTAGTATATAGTAGAAAATGTACTAAATATCTTCATGGAACACATTTACTTAACATGATTTTTGGCATAAAAGATAAATTGGCAATTTTGACCCACAAAATGTATTTTTGGCTATTGCTCCAAGGTCACAAATATTAGAGATAACAGACAATAACAGACCAGATTCAACATTATACAGTGGTGGCTAACATTTTTACAACACTTGGCAGTTTTAAGAGGTTTCAGTTGTTTTTGCTGAATTGGTCATTACAATTCCCATAAAACTAGCTATTGCTGGAACCACCTGCGACGGAAGGACACTGCTGGAGCGCTGAAAATGATAAACAGGTCCCATCAAACGAAAGCATTTGGCTCGAGCTGCAGAATGCATGAGATAACATTAGTGTTGAAGTTCTCAGGAAATATACTGACACTATGCCAGAAAGCTGTGCTGTATTACTGGATTTAGAAAGGCATATTTGGAAAACAAGAACACACTATTTGTGCTACGGACATGAATGACACCTCAAATCAGGCACACAAATTATAATCTTTCTAAAAATTATGAAGTTATGATTTTTGACTGGTGAATGATTAAATGGGTGAAATAAGGAGTGTAAAGTGTGAACTTGGGCTCTAAATCAGAAAAACACCCAACATATACACGCACAAACACACAAAACAGTATAAACACAGACTTTGTCCTCCACTGGGTGTCACTGTGGGCCCACTCTGCTGCGTGACCCAATCGTGGCCCAAAAACAGGAAGACCATTCCCGGCGGACTGCCATACTGTATAATTGAGAAGCTCAAACTTGCACAGAGCATCCTGTTATTCTGCCCAACAGCTCAGGTGCTGGCATTCAGAGTCTGTCTCTGAAAACCCCCACCATCACAAAACAAACACCAGAGCCCGAGGCACGTCCATGTCTGTGTGTGTCTGTGTGTGTGTGTGAAGTACAGGACATTCCTGAGCTGCTGGAGCAAGACCGCATACATTATTTTATAAGTGAACCTGGGGCAGCTCCTGATGGGAATAAAACCAGCAAATACATAAAACAGTGTTTTCATACAGGAAGGTGGAGTTATGAGCCTTAAGACTGACATAAGAGTGTTCCTGAACTGAAGGAGACTGGTATAAACTATACTTATATGTAAAACAACGTGTCATGTTTATTTAGTTATTTATATTATATCATATTATTAAAATGTATATTATATTATATTACATTTAGTGCTGTCAAATGATTAATCATGATTTATTGCATCAGAATATATATATATATATATATGTGTGTGTGTGTGTGTGTGTGTCCTGTGTATATTTATTGTGTATTTATAAATACACACACAAGCATGTACATTTTAAGACAAATAGGTTATGGTTTTATATATATATATATATATATACACACACACACAAATAAATACATGTAAATATTTTCAAAATATATGCTGTATGTGTGTGTATTTATAAATACATAATAAATATACACAGCACACACACACATTATATATATATGTAAACAAAAACTTTTATTTTGGATGTGATTAATCACAATTAATCATTTCACAGCACTAATTATATTATATTATATACTATAAAGTGAATATACATATAATACAATAGTACTTGGGTATTATAATAAATATATTATTTTAAAAAAAAAATTTAATCCTAATAATAATAATAATAATTAAAAAAAAAAATGTTTATTGGTTTTGCCATCTAACTAACAGCAGAATCAAAAGACAAAAATGTCTCATCCATGAGATATGGCTTCATTCATGGTTAAAATGGATATTATAGTAGCTGTGTCTTGCATTGGCTTCAATAATTTAAAACTGCATGTTATCAAAGTGCAGAACATATTTAACAACAAGATTTCTTCACTAACAAAGATCAAAGAACTTCAGAAACCAGGTCAGAAGTTGAAATCAAGTTCACTACAAAAAAAAAACATGTTTTCAAGCATAAATAGTCAGGAGGTCACTGGGGAAATATGGCCTTTTAAATAAGCAGGAATCTTATAAAGTGCTTTATCCTGCTACTGTATCTACTTATTGTATATTCATTGTCCTATAACGGAGTTCCTCCAACGGCAAAATAATTTAAAGCTGGAATAGCAAAGAGAGCTTTGACTATTCTGTTACATGTGGTCTTTCACAGTTCTATTGATTCCAAACCATATTGGATTGGTTATAATAATTTAATATGTTTTAGAAAAAAATTATGGGAATAGCTCCACTATATTTACAGTAAATGTCCTCATTTACTGTATTTCTCTCCAAAAAGACATCTGAAAGTTAAAGAGTCGTTTTCTTACGAGGGTTTCTCATTGTTTTAGACTGCTGGTAAAGGGTAATCAGATTCTTTTCAATGCATCCAGAGAGAAAAAAATCAATAGTATATAAGCAGACTTGATGAATTAGAAATTTGTACTCAGTGTGAATATTGATCAGCTTCAATCTGCCGGGTTTTGACAGCTCATGTGCAAAAAAATAAATAAAAAAATCAATACAGAATCTGAATTTGTTCAATTTTTAAGGAGTTGTCACACTATATTGCCAAGCGAAAGAAATGATACCTGTAGATGTGACTGAGTATTCGGAAAAGAGACGCTCCTAACATTTTAGATACACAGGCACTGCTAGAAGAAACAGGTGTAAAAAGAAAGGAAAGAGAAACAGGAAGTGCCTCAGACGGGTGTGACCCATGGGTCTTCACGTCTGATCATCTGTCAGGATGAAAGTCCTTCATTCAGACACTGAAGAGCTACACAAAGAAGTCAATCTCGGTTAGGATGGATTCTGGGCGCTGCAAGAATAAAAAGACATAAATTCAAACCCTTAAGAAACCATATAGAGCTTGATTTACAAACAAAATACTATTTTAGTCTTTCTACTTCAAAATCTTGTGTTTAATTAGATTAATCTCTTAGAAATTACTAGTTAATTTCTCAGATAATTACATAAACTATCAATCGATAAAGCACTTTGCACAACTGTTGTGCCAGAATATCGAGTTTGAGCAATTCTTATCAAGAATCCTGTTTTTCAACAGGTTTAAAAAGTGTGAAAAAAATATATCCCAAATTATTGGTTAATAATTCATTTTTCTCTTAAAATGTAAAAACAACAGATCTTACAACCAGATTTATTATTGTTAACTAAAACTCAAACTAAAACTATGGTTTTCATTAATAGGAATGAATTAAAATGTCTCACTTCATATTCAACATATCTGTTTTGTTTTTTTTGCATTGTTTTGTGTTTTATATTATTACATTGTGCTTTGTATTTTGCTTTGATGTTTTGACTTGCCTTGTTGTGTTGTGCTTTGCTTTGTTCATTTTATTGTTGTGCTTTGCCTTGTGTTTTACTTTACTTTGTCTTTCCTTTTCTATTGCTTTGCCTTGTTGTGATTTGCCTTGATTTTTACTTTGTTGTTTTGATTTGTCTTGTGCTTTGCTTTGCTTTTTGCTTTGTCGTTTTGTTTTACCTGTTGTTTTGGGTTTGTCCTTAAAAAAAGAATAATTTAAAATAAATAAATATATACAAATAATTAATTAAACTAAATTAAAATGAAATGAAAGAAATTTATAAATTAAAAATACTGGATGACATTTTGCCCTGGCAGCTATAACTAAAATCAGTACACACACACACACACACACACATAAATATATATATATATATATATGTATATAAAAATGCTAAATGCACATCTAAAGGCATGTTCTTGAACGTTTTTTGTAATGTTTCATGACCTTTTAAGCAATCAAGAGCTGTAAACGTACCTTCATTGCAGCACAAATGCATGTCAGAGGAATTCTAATCCATGTTATTACTTGCATGACTGATTCAAAGCAAGAGTGTGAGAGAGAAAACAACAAGCACTCAGAGAGGTCGACCCAGGATAACCTTGAAATAAAAGCCTTTTAGAGGCTTGGGTCGTGGTGTTTTAATTGACACATGAGGGCTGGAGGAAGAATTACTTCCTGGGAGAGGAGATGCTGTCTGGTCCAGCCAAAAGAAGGCCAACGGACGGTCTCCATCAGCCGGCGCTCCCCGCTCCTGTAGACAATTTGAGCGCCGGCGTGAGCTGGAAATGGCTCACCAGACTCCAAACTAATGTCATTAGCAGCGGATACACATCAGCAGGACTAATCCAGATGTTCTGCACAATTACATTACATTACATTTGGGCTTCTCGTCTGATCTGACACGGGTCCACGGCAAAGAGGGATGGAGCTACAGGCGAGCATTTCCTGTGTGAAATTGTGTTGTTTTGATTTAATGTTTTGCATCAATATAAAATAAAATAAAATATATTGGCAATGAAATGTAATAAAATAAGTTTTCAAATAAAATTCCTTCTTCATGTTATATACTGTACAATACAGAAATGGGATACACACATACGATCACTGACTGTGGCCGTACAAATCGCATTCCGGCTGTTCCCCCTGCAGTAGAAATTGCAACCGTGTTTCCCTTTTGAGGGGCCCCCCTCCATCATCGGGCCCTTAGAATCCCCCACCCCCCTTATGGTGCCCCTGTTTATGGAGGACTGACTCCTGAACTTGGAAAGCAGCCTATGCTGGCTGTGCACAGAGACTATAAAGTGGAGCAATTCTACCTCTGCAAGGACTGTCTGGTGCTTCTGACTCACAACCTTTAAGTCAGTTACGTTTTTTTTATTAAAAGAACCTGCTACTTACTGTTCAAATGTGAGTTTTGAGCAGAGAAGGGTAGTGCTTGTTGTTTGTCATGAATGTAGACATGGTGTTATGTTTATGAGGCAGGATGCGTGAAAAGACAGTCCTAAGTCATGATAATCAGTAATTATGGCTTGTTTGTAATGTGTTTTATTGTTTTGGTGTCAAAGCACCGGGACGCAGCATTACGTTATGGTAAGGGGCGTAACATTTTGTCCACATGCTTGCGGTATTCTGCCAATCAAAGTGCACTTGATAGCTGGCCAATCAGAGCACACATCTTTTGTTTAGAACAATGAGTTTTGTACAAATCGGTCCGTTTCAGGAGACTTAGAGGAGAAACAAAAATGTAGAGTATGTGGAAAATAATGTGTTTTTTGAAACTTAAACCACATAAACACATTGCATTACATATAATATAAAAAATAATCTTCTTTTTAACAACATATGACCTCTGTCAAATAATAATGCCAATAAAGACAATACAGAAAATATGCATTGTGCTAATTACTTTTCAGATGTTTCCATTGTAACATTTTTTTTATTAAGCCCAGCAAATCTAATCACAGTCATTTAAGCATCCGTTCTCTCTCTCTCCCTACAGTTTTTAAGGTCTGGCGTGCTCATCTCCAGCCATGGCCAGGAACACGACTCTGCGAAGGCTGGGGTAATGAGCGAAGCAAGACAGAGCATGCTAAGCTATGCATAGTCACACACACAGTCTCCCTTTACTTAAGATTTGATCATTCCTAATGCATCCGCCCTCCTCCACCTGAACGCTTCTCCCCAAACACATACAATTGACCTTCGGCACCAGCGCTGTCAAAAACAAACTGCCGCGCCACAAAATCATTTATCACAGTCTGGTTGGTCAGGCGCTCAGATATCCCTAACAACACTAAACGTGGGCGGCAATGACATGTAGTTATGCAGCCTCTCGCTTTATACTTCATTTCCATCCTCCCACACACACACATCTCCTGATATAACTTCCACAAATGCGGTTATCGCCCGAATAATGATCAGAACGCCTCTCTTCAGTGAAGGCAGGCAACCGGTTGGAGTGTTTCTGGGAGCTGGCCATGGTGCTGAGACCCAACAAAAGCATCAAAGCAGGGCAGGACAGCTCTGGAAGGGTGTGGGGAGGAGTACCATGTGTACTTGATTCAATTAGCGAGCTCTAGAGGCCTCCTGCGGGACGTAAGAGCAGAGGAGGGGGACGGTGGAGACGAGGTCTAACAAAGACAAGGTCCAACCCCCTCCTTGCCCTGACCGGGTCCACCTCATTAGACGAGCAAGTGGGTGTGCGTTAAACATATGCTTCACAGAGGAGCAAGAGTATATAGGCTTGTATGTATACGTGAACTGGATGCAGATGTAAGAGTACAGTGTGTGCATACAAAATAAAACATATATGCAAGACACCAAGGCACTGGCCATGGCATTTCTGCTGACGATCAACAGAAATAGTCTGTAAAGCTTCATTATACTGAATTCTAAAGCAACCGTTCGAAACATCTCAGCAATGCCAGATTGAAGAGAAGAAGAAGTGAAGTCACGTGTAAAGCACTTTTGCTTTGGGAAAAAAGCCTTAATTGTAAACGTGAAGTTTTAAAAACCTTGAAGCTGCACGGATTATACACCTTAAATTTATAAACAAATCAAGTAAATATTTTAACTATATATACTCTGGATAAGAATGTGCGGTAAATGTAAACGTAATGTTTCAAACACTTCAAAGGCTCGTTATAAACAAATCAAGATTGCTTTTTTGGTTTGGTTTGTTTTTGAGTCAGGTTTGCTTGTTAGTGAGAGCAGTGTTGTTATTGTAACTAAAACTAAAACCATTAAAAACTGTTTTCGTTAACTGAAATAAAGCTGAAATACAGTATAAATATTAGATGAAAATGTTAAAATAGAAACAAAAAAATAGAAATGTTGCCTTGGCCAAAAGTAATACAATTAAAGCTGGAAAAAGAAAAATCAAGTTAAATAGAAATATAAAATATGATGAAAATGCCAAAAGCACATAAACTAACTAAAATTAAAATTAAAAATGCAAATATAAAAATAAATTCTAATGCAAAATTTTAATACATTATATAATAGTAAATAAATAAGAATATCTGCTAAACAGTGTAAATGTACATTTGGTAACACTTAACTATTAACTACGACTTAATAAACTCAATAAACTCTTCATTTGCTGCTTATTAATAGTTAGTGCGGTAGTTGTTAAGTTTAGGTATTGGGTATAATTAGGGATGTAGAATAAGACATTAATATGTGCTTAATTATTACTAATAAATGGCTAATATTCTAGTAATATGCATGCTTATAAGCAACTAATAGGTGTAGCCGTAAAATAAAGTGTTACCGTAAATTTTTGTTCCTTTAAAAAGTTTTTGTTCTAATCAGTTTTAGTCAGTAATCAGAGCTAAACAAGCACATAACAAGCATATTTTGTTGATCAGTTTCTATTTTGGTGGAATCATTAGGTAGCCCCACCCACTCTGAAATCTCATTGGTCTAAAATCCCAGACCTCTTACATCAAACATCTTCTGATTGGCCTGCAGAGGCTTTGTTTACTTTTATTTGCAAGCCTGTTATTTGAAGTCTTTTATTTTAAGTTTCATTATTTTGGAGTAGTTTGATGTTTATATTTATGCAAAGCTTTTTGAAAATATATGTTCAGTTTGTTCAAATACACAACTGAGCACGAACACTGTAGGGAAAAACAAGCATGGAGGATTGTAGCTTTGAAAAATGGTTCATTTGGTTGTAAAAGCGACTGCATGTGAACATCTGAGCCTGTGCACCGTATCACACGACCAGCACCTGTTCATAGACTCCCTATCTCCCCCACCTCCACTATCTCAAACCCCTCAGACCAATCCCGGGACAGCATTTCTGTCTCACTGTATCACTATTTCAAACTGAAATGATGAGTTTATGTGCAGTGTAAATCCAGACTGGTGCTTCACAGGACCATGTGGACACATACGTGATATCTGCTGGCTGACTACATTCACATTCAAGCCTCACCCTGCTGGCTACTTCACACACAGCAGATGTCTGTGTTTCTGCGTTTGTCGGGCTGTCTGGATGGGTTTGGAAATGACGGCTGAATTTCAGAAGACATGGGAGCATCTGTTCAGCCACTGTGGCATGGCTTTATGTTGAGACAATTAAGACTCAACACCTGCTGAGCTAAAATACAGACAGATTTTACTTTGATACTATTAAGTGGTACGTTTAGATGAGACTACTTTCATAAATCCAGTGTTGCTTAAAGGAACAGTTCAGACAAAATTTATAATTTATTCACTCTTAAGCATCCAAGATGTAGACAAGTTTGTTTGTTCATCAAAATAGATTTAGAGAGATATTTAGCATTGCATCACTTGCTCAGCTCATGCCGTTGATGAAAGCAAAACTATTATTATTAGTAGTAATAGTATTAGTAGTGTTAGTATTAGCAGTATTAGGCTAGTAACGCTATAATATTAATATTAATATAACAATAATATTTCTTTTTACACATTTTTTAAAGTGTTGGACATTATAACCAATTAGTTGTTCTCATTTCAATCTGTTGCTAGCAGCTAAAATATTCATTACATTTTTTTTTTTTTCCCAGTAGAAAAGTTGTCTCATCTGAATCAGGAGAGAAGTCAAACAGATCAAACACCTTTACGGGTTTGGGTCTTTATTTTTGGGTGAATTAAGCCTTTAACTGATAGACTGCAGTGGTTTGGACTCTCATTCTGATTGCACTCATTCACTGCAGAGTATTCACCTGTCCACATGTGAAAACAAACTCATCTATATCTTGGATAGCCTGAGGGTGAGTACATTTTTAGCAAAATTCTTATTTTTTTAGCTATTTTCAAACAACAACAACAAAGAAACAATCACAGTTTTAAAAGCGCATGAGGTACAGCTGATTAAATACAGATGTGCATTTAAAACATCTGGACGGTCCTCAGCAGGGTGATGTACGATTATTGGTCTCTATGGAGGACGCATGGTGCCATAACTGAGTTTCTCATCAAGCCATGAATCCTTCAGCGACAATTTTAGTTTTAATGAAATGCTGGTTTTGATTTGTGAGTGGTCTGTAGAGCTTGAAATAATTTGCGAAGCGGGTGTGCACACACGCACACCTGCCCTTCCCCGGTCTCCTGGCCCTCGCCGACAATCACAGCGACAGCAGTTGCCAAAGAGATAATTACACAGCGACTGAAGCGCAGCGGTTTGTTCTACACTGGATGTGAGAGGAAAAAAATTGTTATTACAGCACTACAAGCCTCTTTATTTCAGCAAACAACTGGAAAAAAGGTTTCTGGGGGGAAAAAGAGTTTTGCGTTTTCAGGCCCTCACTTCTGAATAATGGATCTCCCATCCCCCATAATTCTCTGCGATCTGTGGGCAGGGCGACGAGTATCGATTCACTGTGTGCAGGTGCACGATTTTCATCCTCTTTCAAATGATACAATAAACATTACAGAAGAAAATTGTAGCAAAAGTATAATACTGAACACAAGATCAAATCATTACAAAAAATAATAACAGTAAATCATATCATAAAATAATCAAACTTGAATTCCAATATAACATTAGAATTATTGTTTAATGATATCATTATTATAATAAAATAATAAAAAGTTATAGTTATAGTTATTCTATTTATATATACACTACTTATTATTAAAATGTATTATGGTATTATCTTGATTAAAGTAAAATATAAAAAATGAAATCTAAATTGTATCACTGAAATAAAAAATTAAAGCATCAAGAAAAACATTTTTGATTTTGAGCTAAAATAAATTGAAACATATATTATCAATATGAATATTTATATTAATACAAACAAATTATAAATTATAACAACACTACTTATTATGCAATATTTATTATGTATTATCATACAAAATCAATTAAATGTAATAAAATTAAGTTAATGGTTTATATATACAAAATGTCGTATAAAATTTCATATAATATATATTATCTTGTTAAATTATTTTTTCTTTTTTTTATTTAGCTAGGCTTCTGTTTACACATTTTCTAATGCACTGCATTCCAATATAAAATTCCATTTCTTCTATCTTCATCCAGAATCTTGTCAGACATCTTAAAATTCAGAAATTCCCATGTGTCCCTTCTTTCTCATGTTCCTGCCCCAACTGTACTAATGATGAAACACATAAGTCAGTGATCCCCGCCCTAGTCTCAGACAGCAGCGAAGGCCTGAAGTCTCTATACCATCATCTGTGTGAAATCAGAGCCAGAACTCACACGCAATTAACACCCGGCACCCAAACGCACCCTGACTCCCCCCACACTGTCCCCCTGGCAGACATCCCCATTCACCCACTGCACTTGTAGGTGCTTATTATTTTTATGCAAATCACAACAATAATGTTATAAAAAGAAAGAAAGCACTGCCAATTTGACGGGCGTTTCTCTGCATGGAACTACTAATTAAGATAATTCACTAAACATATACTTCATGATGATAATAATGAGAACTACATTTTACATTTTCTTCTGGGTGGTTGCTAGGCAGTTGCTATAGTGCTCTGAGTAGTTACTAAGAAGTTGCTATTGTGTTCTTGAGGGGTTCTAGGGCTTTGCTACTATAGGTGGTTGATGGGACACTTAAGTGGTGCAGCGCAACACATCAAAATACAATAGAACCCATTATAATTATTGATGCCCTCTACACGACAGATTTCCAAAACTCACTAACCATGCATAATATTTTTTTCCTAAAAAATGCAAACATGTACATCCATCTTGGTCACATATTATTGTAGCACAGTTTGTGCTGAATACAAAAACAATTACATGTTGGTCAATAGTATGTTATAAGTAGCATGTCAAAACATCTCAGGGACCCCAAAATCACCTCAGACCCCAGAGGGTTAACTGATACCTTGTTCTATTTATGACTAATGACAGAAAATATGAATGATTTGCAATGATTGCTTTGTTGCGTCCAGTGTAGACAGTGTCTAGATGTTGTGGCGCAACACAACAACTGGTGCGTCTAATGTAGACATGGTGTGACTTAAAAATATTCATAAAGACATCATAAAACTAATCCATAAGAACTGAGTGGTTAAGTTTTTTTAAGAGACTCACTCGACTGCTTTATATGATGAACGAAGCTCAAACATGATGCGTAACACGGAATTAATCTCATTGGATGTTACGCCAGCTTAAACATGTCTCGTTACACAAAAATAAATCTCACTGGTTCTTATGGAAGCTAAAACTCACTGTGTAACATGAATCTCAAACATGCCACATAACAAGAAATTAATCTCATTGGATGTTAGCTCAAACATGCTGCATAACATGAGAACTGAATCTCATTGGTTCTTACTGAAGCTCAAACGTACCACGTAACACAAGAATTAATCTCAATTGTTGTGGATCTCACTGATTTTTACAGAATCTCAAATGTGCAGCGTAACACAAGAATGAATCTCACTGGTTCTTACTGAAACTCAAACGTACAGCTTAACACAAAAATTAAATCTTATTGGTTCTTACTGAAGCTCAGACATGCCACGTAACACAAGAATGAATGCCATTAGTACTTACTGAAGCTCAAACGTGCCACGTAACACAAGAACGAATGTTATTATTACTTACTGAAGCTCAGACGTGCCGTGTAACATGATAATGAATCTCATTAGTTCTCAAACGTGCCTTGTAACACAAAAATTAATCTTACTGGTTCACACTGAAACTCAAACATGCTGCTTAACACAAGAATGAATCTCACTGATTCTTACAGAATCTCAAACGTACCATGTAACACAAGAATGAATCGCATTGGTTGTTACTGAAGCTCAAACATACCATGTAACACAAGAATGAATCGCATTGGTTGTTACGCAAGCTCAAATGTGCTGCACAACATGAGAATGAATCTCACTGATTCTTACAGAATCTCAAACGTGCCGCATAACACAAGAATTATTGTCATTAGTAATTACTGAAGCTCAGATGTGCCGTGTAATATGAGAACGAATCTCATTGGTTCTTACTGAAGCTCAAACGTGCCGTGTAACATGAAAATGAATCTTATTGGTTTTCACTGAAGCTCAAACATGCTGCATAACACAAGAATGAATCTCACTGATTTTTTTACAGAATCACAAACGTGCCGCGTTATGCAAGTTCAAATGTGGTGTGTAACACAAGAATGAATCTCAGTGGATGTTACGCAAGCTCAAATGTGCTGCGTAACATGAGAATGAATCCCATTGTTTTTTACAGAATCTGAAATGTGCCGCGTAACACGAAAATGAGTCTCATTGGTTCTTACTGAACGTGCCGTGTAACATGAGAATGAATCTCATTGGTTCTCAAACTTGCCGTGTAACACGAGAATGAATCTAATTTTTTTTTACAGAATCTCAAATGTGCCGTGTAACATGAAAATGAGTTTCATTGGTTCTTACTGAAGCTCAAATGTGCCGCATAACACGAAAATTAATCTCTTTGGTTCTCAAACGTGCTGTGTAACATGAAAATGAATCTTATTGGTTCTTACAGAATCTCAAACGAGTGACGTAACACGAGAATGAATGTCATTGGTTCTTACTGAAGCTCAAACGTGATTCAACGCATGATTTACGCCTCAGTAGAGCAATTCTGTATCATTGCATATAAAGTAAAGCACAAAATGATTAGATTGCGCAATAATATGGTCATGTGACAGACCGTACTTGGGAATTTAAACCATAAAGCTGTAACCACTTCCAGCTGGTTAGAAATCATCACTCAGACAGAGGAGAGGGATGAGAGGAGGGAGGGAATGACAGACAGATGGAGATGGATACTGCAGCTATGAGTGCTCCGGAGAGAGCTAGTAAACCATTCCCTGTCCCCTTCAGCCAATAAAAACGGCTGCATTAAGATAATAATGCTGTATAGCAATTATTAAAGGGCAATAAAACCGCTTTAGAGCCTCTCCAGGCTATGAACTGTGTGTGTGTGCATGAGTGTGTGAGTGTGCTGGGCTTCAGCTATGAGGAAGAGAAGAGATTTTCTAACATACTAAGATATTTTGTAATCCAATAACTGCTTTAGGAAATCTTGTTATCCTGAGGACTAGGGCTTTTATAAACCAGCTAGAGATCCTACTCCAAATCCATTAAGCATGACTAAAAGTGAAATATGCTTGAATATTGCATATGGGTCAGTAAAAAGGACTTTAGTGTCATAATGAGCTTATACAATGGTATGCTAATTCTTGCCATTTTGGTCTTGTCATAAGTGCAACAAGTTGCAAATCCTTTATTTCTTGACTTTTCTGCAGTATGTGAAAAAAATCAAAATCAAACATGCATAGATTTTCAGGAGAAAAAAGGAATCAAATAGAGCTGTTCACTGATTGGTGGAGGCTGCTAATCATCACTCACCTCTGAGCCAATGAGAGGAATCACCAGGCTGACAGTGGGCGGAGTCTCTGAGGTGGTCAGGAATGAGGAGACCTGAGCAACAAAGCGTGTTCTGCATCACAGTGCATTTACAGCATTGAAGTGTGATTATCAAGTATGAGTACAAACAATGTGAGTTGCTTATGAATTAGTAAAACAGTGACTTTTCAATGAAAACAGTTTTATATTAGTAAAGGCACAGATGTCCATTTAACAAATCACAAACAAACTGTTAATTTTAAAACTCTGCAAACAAACATGTTGGTTTTTACAATAAACATCTAAAACAAAGAGGGCAAACTGCTTTGTAAAGACACTGAAATGACTTGAGTGTTAATCACGCATTATAAACATTTGTCGTAAGTATTTGTTGAACTTGTTTAATTATGAAAATTGAATTTTATAAATCAGCAATAAAATGTAAAATGTAAATGTAAAACCAAATGTATTGAAATTAAACATGAAATATAATAATAATTATTACTATTTATATAGAAATTGTGCAGACAAAAAACTACAAATAAATAAATATCAAAAAACAATATAACATAATAAATGTTTACACCGAGATATTTTAAAATTTTATGCACAAAATGAGCTAATTTCAAATTTGATGCCTACAGGTCTCAAAATAATTGGGATGGAGGCATGTTTACCATGGTATAGCATCTTCTCTATCTTCAAAACAGTTTGAAGACATCAAGGTTACTAGTTTCTATAGTTTTGGTGTTGGAATCTAGTCCCATTTTTGACTGATATAGGATTCCAGCTGCTGAAGAGTTTGTGGTCATCTTTGACGTATTTTTTGTTCAATGATGCACCAAATGTTCTCCGTAGATGAAAGATCTGGACTGCAGCAGGTCAATTCAGCACTGCACTCTTACGAACCAATACTGTTGTAATAGCTGCAGTATGTGGTTTTGCATTGTTCTGCTGAAATACATAAAAACATGCAAGCTGCCCATATCGTATTCTCTTATGCACCCCCATACCATCAAAGATGCTGGCTTTTGAACTGAACACTGATAACACACTGGAAGGTCTCCCTCCTCTTTAACCCAGAGGACACGGCCTCCATAATTTTCAACAAGAATGTCAAATTTGGACTCGTCTGTCAATAGAATATTTTTCCACTTTGAAACAGTCCATTTTAAATGAGCCTTGGCAACACAGGACATGTTCACATATGGCTTCCTTTTGGGATGATAGACCTTTATCTGACATCTGCAGATGGCACAGTGTTTCTGGAAGTATTCGTGGGCCCATTTAGTAATGTCAATGATAGAATCATGCCGATGAGTGATGAGTCTAAGGGCACGAAGACCACAGGCATCCAACACAGGTTTTCGGCCTTGTCCCTTATGCACATTTCTACAGTTTCTCTAAATCTTTTGATGATGTTATGCACTGTAGATGATGAGATTTGCAAAGCCTTTGCAATTTGACTTTGAGAAACATTGTTTTTAACGTATTATTTAACGACAGCCTCTGCCCATCTTTACTTCAGAGAGACTCTGCCTTTCTAAGACATCTCTTTAGTAGCGAATCATGTTACAGACCTGATAGCAATTAACTTAATTAGTTGCTAGATGTTCTCCCAGCTGAACCTTTTCAAAATGTCTTGCTTTTTCAGCCCTTGTTGCCCCCATGCCAACTTTTTTGAGACCTGTAGCAGGCATCAAATTTGAAATGAGTTTATTTGGTGTAAAGTGTAAAATTTTCAGTTTAAACATTTGTTATGTTCTCTATGGTCTGTTGTGAATGATATATTAGCTCATGTGAATTGAAGTTTTGTTTTTTGTTTTTTTTTTATTTAAAAAACATCCCAACATTTCTGGAATTCAGATTGTACAACAAAACAAACAGAAGTAAATAAACAATAAAAATAAATCAAATACAGAATAAATGTACAGCAGAATTATTCCAAGTCTGTCTCTGTCTGCAACTAAATTAAACGGTTTGTGTGTACAGAGACTGCGGACATCAACAGTTGCCGTGGCTGTTGTTGCCCACTGAGGGCAGTGTTGTTGATCAGGGCTGAGGTGTGAGTGTGTGTGGCACCTGCCCGCTGCTCTGCGGGTGGGACTGGTGCTGTTAGCAGATGGCCGAACCCTGAGGACACTCAGAAAACCTGGCAGAACGCCCTGAAGATCAACCGAAGCTGTTATGAGAGCGGACGAGGAATAGCTAGGTCAAAGGGTATGAAAGGACTATAAAAGCAATTAAAAACAACAGCCAAACCAAGACAAACTACAGTCTTACAAAGGTATCAACTTATCAACTAAATAAATAATTATTCTTTACATGCATTAACAAATCGAGAAACTCATAAAACATTCAAACTGGTCTGCCAAATGCATTTGAATTATTGTTGCATGCTAGTTCTTCCGCGAGCATCTGAAATTGGCTTGCAGACAGCGGGAGGGAACGGATGGCAGTCACAGATGAGCGCTGCTCCCCTGAGACGCTCAGCCCTAAAATGTCATTGGCACTTTGGTCCCTCAGTGCACACAAAGGTCAATAGTGACAGAGAATCCTCACGTCTGCATCGATTCAGTCTACAGAGCCATTACACGCGGCAATTACACAGTCAGCTGACGTTCTAATTATGGAAATGCATGCAGATTCAAACGATTTGACTTTAATACTGTGCAAACATGACTTCTTTACATCAGACACTAACACAGTTCTGTCCCAATACCTAGGAAGATACCTACCCGGATAGTATTTTACTACTTTTGACACAAAAGTTGTTCCACATGTCCATCTTTTATAAAATAGCTTATAAATTTAAGGCTGTATTGCGTATGGATTTTGCAGAAGAGTCAATCCCACAATGCATTAAAATGAATTCACTTGAAAGATATTTCAAGAAATGCAAATTATTAAATGTATTCTTTCAATTTTATAAAGTAATAGAAAAAATAATATCTTGTCAAATATTTGTGTGTGCTATAAACGTTTATGCTTATTAGAACGCATATATATATATATATATATATATATATATATATATATATATATAACTATTCAACTGAATCATTATTTTTTATTATTATTCAATAAATATGAACTAAAATAAAGTTAAATATTAAAAATTATTTACAATAATTATTTTAGCTAGCTAGCTTAGTTAGCCAGGGCAACATTTCTTATTTTCATTAAATTTTTCATTTAATTTGAAATACTACAATAATTTAAACCAAACAAACTAAAAACTATAATTAATAGATATAAAAACTAAACAGACATATAAAAAAAACGATCTAAAATTACTAAAACTTCAACTAAAATTGAAATGAAAACAGAAAATATCAAATAAAATGAATTGAGTGTCAACAAAACTATAATACTATATCAATGATGCTAGAGATTGAACGATAATTGTTTTTACTTCTCAGTATTTAAGAATTTTTACACAATCGGATATTGGTTTTGTATTATCGGATCCACCAACAAGTTTACCACACCACCATTACACCACCTGTTTTACCTCATATTTTTATATATTTGCAAAAACTTTATATTGTATGAACTACAATATATATGCATATGTGCATTAATTCCATATCTACGCTTATATAAGTTTACACTAAGAATATAACATGTTTTGGAACATCTAGATGTATTAGTGAGCGGACCTCTTTATGTAATCTGGTGCGCTATACGACTATCTATAGAGTGCTGCACATGGAGAAATGCCACCACACTGACTGGGCACAGATGGCACCATGACTGAGCTTTCTGCTTACCTCCACATGCACATGGATACACACGCTGCACAAACACACACATAAACATGCATGTAAGGACAGTGCAAACACAGAAGTCCTAGCATGCATGTTTATATGGTTAACCAAGAAGATCATGTAAAACTAGAAAAGAGGGAACTAGGTGGAGATTGCAAATGCACAGAAGAAAAAAGTGTGTATTGTCAGGAAAGAGGATGGATGAGTGGAAAGGTGTGATCGATACGGTCAGAGCATCCCTGGGTCTCGGTGGAATACGCTTTAGCTACGAATGGCTGAAGGAGATGACACATCTCCATTTAGACCAGTCTAAAAGCTCTGTGTGTGTGTGTGTGACGGCAGAGGGAGTGCGTGTGAAAAAGTGCATTGGCAAAGACTCATGGGATGTGACAGCAGAAGCCTCTCCACAGCCAAGAAAAGCAGGAAAATGACATAGTTACACACATGGGCAAACACTCCGCTGTCATCTAAAAGATGCCAAACCCTGCTTCACTGGAGCCTCTGTTGCTTTACCTGACGTTTGCCTGTCCATCTGGCTGTTTGTGTGCGTCTTTACTTCACGGAGAACTGAAATAAGCTTTAATTAGCCCAGTTTGTGAAACAGCTCTATCTGATAAGTTGACAATTATCTTCATGTAATGGCTGATATTAAAATTCAATACTATTGTGTCAGCAAAACAAAGTTAGGCATAAAATAGTGCAACAAAACATAAAAGAAATAATCCAAAACAGAAAGCAAAACACACACAGCACAAAAAACTAAATTAAATGCCAAAAAACAAAACATAACACAAAACACAACACAAAGGAACAACACACAAAAAACAACAGCACAACATTAAACTAAATAAAACACAGTACAATACTCACAAAAAACAAACAAACAGCATAAATCAAAACCCAAAAAAAAAAGAAACAGCAAACCCCCAAAACTGTTCAACAAAATAAAAACTAAACAAAAGAGTGCAAAACAAAAAATAAAACACATAAATAAACAAAATAAATGAAACATCATAAACAAATAAAAAAACAGTCATAATATCTATATCGGTTATTAACCTATATCAAAGATTTTTTTTTATATTTATCAACATATTAGACATTGTGTATTTAATTGTTGTAGTTAATTTCCTATATCTGTACATTTACATTATTTCTAGGTTTATCATATTTTTATATATATTTTTAAACATATTTCAATAAAAAAAGCCAAATATAATGATTTACACGCTTTTTTGGGGTGTACGTGTGAAAACATTAGTGACATCCTTGTGGTGTGGATTAGGTTTGACATAAGGATTAAAGGTATCTTAAACAAACAGTTTTAGTTAGTCAAAGACACTGTAGATTTAATGCATGTTTTTTAGTGAAAACAATGTGAGATAGAGGCTTTATAACCTGTTCTTGGCCGTGTGCAGTGAGGGGTGGAACTGTGAAAGCACCGTCAGACGGTTTCAGGAAACCAAACCGAGCTCATCCAGACATCTGCAGCACAGAGCACAGAGCATGTTGCTTTTGAACGCAGAGAGAAAGACACTATGTTAAAAATATCCCAAGTATTTTCCTCTGACTGACAGAGACATGGCTTCTCTAAATCACGCGGTTTGTTTTTAAGATTGGCTGAGCGTCTCAGCATCTCTGCACACACATGAAGAAACAAATACATGAGAGAGGACGACAACCAGCCCGCCGGTGATCACTCTTCCAGCCCCTTCTGATGAAACCATTTGGGGAAAGGTGAGACGATGAATAAAACATGGATCGGCACTTCCATTTCTCTTGCCTTGGCAACATCTTCACTATTATTAGCAGCACAGTGTATGTGCATCGCTAGAGCTGCTGTAGAGATGG
Organism: Enteromius argenteus; assembly: GCA_032357425.1. Lineage (NCBI taxonomy): Eukaryota > Metazoa > Chordata > Actinopteri > Cypriniformes > Cyprinidae > Enteromius > Enteromius argenteus. The sequence continues at coordinate 15,780,479 of JAUCMR010000062.1, forward strand.
AGACATCAGGGCCCACCTGTGTCAACGCATCAACACCTTCTGTCTTACAGCGGATTGTACCATTATTAGTTTAAGGAAGGGGTTTTATGCATCAAAATGGATAAAACAATAACCTGCAAATGATTTCTACATCTGTCTGCTAACCCTGAACACTGGCATGTACAGTATGTTACCTACAGACTCTGTAAAAAAAGATTGCCTTCCTCCTCTCAACAAGCTACATGATAAGCAGTTATCATGTAGCTTGTTGAGAGGAGGAGGGCAATTTTTCAAAGCAATCATACTTTTTGACTTTTTTGAAAAAAAAAAAACATCCTGTATATTGAAGGAGTGATTCGAACCATCTAAGGACCAGAATATTACAGAAACTATATAGCAATCAGCCAGAAGATGCTTTAACCGAAGAGAAGATCCTCACAACTGGCCAGAACATCCTAACAACCAACTAGTAAAGTTAAAATGAGGAGGTGCTGCCGAGTCTATTGTTTTAGCATGGAATTGTACTACTTTGAGCTGAGGCCACATTTATTTAGCTAGCGTGTAAAGGCGATCTCCTCTGTATGTGATTTAAACTGTGGAAAAAAACATAAATAGGTTAGTTTTGGGCTAGAAATATGACTGGATTTCTTTTGCATACCTGGAAAACAATGAAAGCTGAGAGAAGACCAGGTCTGGGACTTTACACTCTGGTTTTGATTATGTTTATGCAGCAGTCTGCTATGAGTCAGCTGCTGTTTACTTTTGTTTTGAGTATTTTTTTTTTAATTGAAGTTACATTTGTCACTTCTTAGCTCCTAAGATTTGAACTTTGTTACATACATATGGAAACACATTTTTTAAGTCAACCCTGAGTTTGAAAACCTCTGACCTAGACCATTCCAAAAACTATTAAGAACAACCATCCAAAACAACCTAAAAACCAACCAGAACAGCCAACAACCACCTAAAACAACCTAAAAACCACCCAGAACAGTCAAAAATCACCCAAAAAGCCTTTAACCACAGAACCTAATAACTACCAAGAACGGCCAATAACCACCAAAAACTGTCTAATAACCACCCAGGGGTGCGTTTCCCAAAGGCATAGTTAGCCTACTATGGTCGCAAGTTCCGTCGTTACCAGCATAGTTCAACGATTCGGTGTTTCC
>JAUCMR010000062.1:15781726-15803745 GCA_032357425.1 Enteromius argenteus
CATTTACCCAAAATATTAGCATTTACATTAGTTAACAACATTTATTGTAATCTTAAAATTATATTTAAAGGAAAATAAAATTTCACTCCTTAGGGGCCCTCCCCCCAGTTGGGGCCCTGGTAATTTAGTCCCATTTTTCACCCAACTACGACGCCCCTGTATATAACCACCCCAAAGATCCTAAAAGCCCTGATGGCAAGTTTTGCATGGCCAAAACACCAGTAAAGTCTAGTTTTAAATGTACATGTTTACCCTCATGAGAATAATACTAACAAAAAAAACTAAAAACTAAAGCAGTTTCTCCTGGCTCTGGAGAGAACAGCAATTATGGACAATTATCAAATGCATAATTCCAGCTCCAAGACTTGACTGGATCAGCCGCATTCAAAGCATCCATAAAACAGCACGCCTACTGAAAACATGCATCTGTAATGGCACATAAATGACATTTTACGTTAATGTGCCAAATTGCTGCATTATCTGGCAACCGTAATCCGACAACAATTATGCTAATGAACTACAGTAGATAAAAATGTTTATTAAGAATCTTACTATAAAGTACTATATTGTTAAACTAGTTTATTTATAGCTGGTTTAAATATAATACTCTGTGCCAAACAACACCCCTTAATTGGTAAATCACTGCAACAGAGTCACTGTATATGTAAAAATCTTCAATGCCGATATACCATAAAAACATTCTCAACAATCTGGTCTGCTAACTCATATTCACACACATTATACAAGCCCACTAAAGTCACGTCCCTCCCTATCCCTATCAGATGGAGCTTTCAAAGTGCTATTTTTAGCATGTGGTGCTGTGAGCATTATCTCTGTTAACTAGCACCATGGGTTTTAAGTGCATTAGCATATGACACCGTAACACACACTTGATGCAACTCTGACTCCAACTAGCTGAAAAACAACAATGCAGGTACAATGACTATAATTACACCACTTATGTATAATAGCACAGCAAACCATACCTGTGTAAGTCATAACAACTATACAGGCCACAGCGAGCAAAGACCGACCAGATCACTTGGCGGTTTGAACGGAGAAACAGATTTTTGTCTGAACTGTTTCTTTAAATGTCAGATTGGAGACAGTGGCTCATTCTTCACACCGATCACGGCCGCCCATCTCTGAGACGTATGCGCCGGCATGAACCGGCATTTTAAGCTCATCTGCTATTCAATACCTCCTGGCATGGAGGAGATCAATGGAGAGATTGGGTTAATAGGAAATTGTGAGAGGGCATGATTAAGTTAGATCATCTATCGCAATAGCAGAGCCCGAAACAGGAAGCTGGAGATCAGGTAGCTCAATTAAATCAGATCTAATTATCACAAATGCTTTTACATACATAAATAAGTCTGAAATTCATTATTTTCTTTGGTATAACACAAGCAGTTTAACATAATAAACCACCAGAGGAGTATTCGACAGCTGATGTTCACTTTAACTTGTGTTATGATATGATTGGTGAGTTGTCTCTCAAAGGCTGTGAAGGAGAAGCAGGTAGGATACTGAATTTACGCACCACGGTGGCATAGAGACGCTTCCCGGAGGACACTGCTCTGGGACGCTAGGAATAGAAACACAGAGGAGTTGTAGTAAGAGACCTACAAATCAACACACAAGGATATATCACACATTCCAAGTTTGTGTGTTTAAGTAATTTGATATATTTGCAGTAATCATGTAATTTTATGTTTGATCTATTATTAGTATTTTTATCATTTTTATTTACAAGAATTATTTATAAAATAATGTATGTACAAAAAGCCTCAATTGGTATGATTCAAAATAATAATACATTTAAATTATTATTTAAATAAACTGTATATAATATTAATAAAAATAAATAATTTCTAATTATAAAAATATTTGTACAAAATTAAAAAAAATTAATTGTGGGAAAATGTGCTTAACTGTCATTAAATGCAAATGTTACAGAGCAAAACTTGTCAACTGCTTAATCAAAATGTAATTTGTAATTTATGCAATTCATGAACATATCAAAGAATCACATTTTACCATGCATCTGACACCATCACTGTACCACTAGTCAGTATCACTACCAAAAAATAAGTCTACCTCTCTAAACTGCTTCAGTTTGATGTAATTGGTTTTCAAAAGCCTCCTTTTCTCAGTCGCAGAACAGTATATAAACCCTGAAAATATTACCCACCATACAATAGAAATGGGTTGTGTTGTGATTCCTTATCTCATGTGTGTAGGTGACACAAGGCCATTGAGCATGTGTGATTACAGCTCAGTGCTCTCCTGAGTGTCCTCCATTAAAACAACACTGAGAGGATCAATGTTTATGAGCGTCATAAAGCATCGCTGGTGAAGCTGTTAAAGCACAGCATATTAATCAGAGCCACATTCTTAACGTTGATTCATGACTGCTTACAGTTATCCTCAAACTCACCCGTAAACCTTTGAGGAAAATATAGAATAAATATTATTCATTAATAAAAATATAACATAACTTAATATTAAATATAATAATTTAGCATATTACTAATACTAACATTAAAAGTAATACTATTTTATTAAATATTGTGAAAAATGTACAAATAAAACTAAATATTGGAATATGTCATGTTTGATTCAGTGTTACTTGCTATTTCTTTGTGAAATGAACTAGCAATTAATGAGTTAAAATGGTTACTATACAATTTTTTCTGTGCATTAACATTTTTAATAATATTCAGTTTAATTGATCTTATATTATATTAAAAATATAAAAAATATTTATCATTGCAAATAATTATAATTTATACGAGAAAAGCATTTTGTATCATTATTAGTCAGGACTAAAAAAAAAAAAAAATAGGGTTATGAAAAAAATATATTTCGGTGCCCGCATTGGCCACATAAATAGTTAATGTGTTTCAGTCTACGGTCTGTGATGAAGAGAGAAATGCAGCCCAATCATGTGTGAACACATCCACTCTCTCTGTGGGTTTTGGCTAGACGCTGACAGCTAAAGGGCAAAACTCAGAAATAACACCTCACAGGAGCTGTCTGTCCTTCGCTCTTTCTGTCTGTCTTTCTGTCGGGCTTCTCTTGCTTATTTTTAACCAGTCTGTCTGTTACTCTCTCATACTGTAACATGAAACACAGCACTATCTTTGTATTCACTGTCTACAATGCCTTGCAGACAAAACACACACAGACAGACACTGAAACAATATCATCTTATTTTCTCTCTGATTATATTTAGATCAGTTTTTGGTCAACTGTGGAGGGTAAAAATGTAAAACTGTCTCCTGCACAGGTCTCCAGAGTAAATACTGTGAACAAACACATGCTTGTATTGATGGAGGGCTGCCAACACTCAAGACTGTTGTAATAGCCTTTGTAACAAACTGATGGAGGAGGAAAACACCTTTTAAAAGGTTTGTGGTTTATGTTGATACGGTTTCACTTCAAATTGATGTAAATTCTACAAGTCTGATCAGATTCTGCACATCAGATGCAAACAATGATGAATTGCTCTGGAATGGCAATGTGTATGTAATAATTATAATTATATGTACATTATATTATTCATTAAATCAAGAAATAATTATATGAAATCTGAATATATAGGTATAAATAAGAATATACAGATGTAAGTATGGCTATAGGTCTGAATATTGTATATAAGTATATAAAAAAATCTGAAAAATGAAAACCCAAATATATATTTATAACTCTGAATAAATTCATATTGTAAACATATATAGATGAAAAATATGATGTCTATTTCTATCTATATATTTAGAATTATGAATTAGTATTCAGATTTCATATAATTGTTTCTGGAATTATGCATAATTATGTATGGCCCTTCATTTTATATTATATTATATTATTTATTATTTATTTAGTGCTGTCAAATTATTAATTGCATAAATGTATTGCATCCAAAATAAAAGTTTTTGTTTATATAATATGTTTGTGTACTGTTTATTTATTAAGTATATATAAATACACACAGCATAGAAAATTTTAGAAAATATTTAAATATTATTTTACATGTATATATTTACATTCATACAATTTAGATTACATAATACTTAATATAGAAAAGCAACATATACATGCATGTGTGTGCACTAATATATACATAATAAATATACAAAGCACACACACATTCTGCATATTAGGCAAACAAAAACTTATTTTGAATGTGATTAATTGTGATTAAGCTTTTGACAGCACTAATTATATTATATTATTATTTATAATATTATATAATGTAATCAGGAAATAAATTATGTCAAATCTAATGTCTAAAACAGATGCACATATATATTTATAACTTTGAAAAAATAAATAAATAAATATACAGTATATATATGTATGTGTGTGTGTGCGTGTATATATATATTTATATACATAGGTCTGATTAGTATCATCTATATATTAATCTTCTGACTATATATTTGAATTTATATGTCTATATATTTAGAATTCGAACTTATATATTTAGTATATTTAGTGTGTGTGTGTATATATATATATATATATATATATATATATGATTCTATATAATTATTTATACTTTTATATTACATCATTTATACAATTATATATAGTTGTGCCTGGCCCCGCACAAGTCTGAATGTAAATACAAATTGTGAGTAATGCATATGTGTGTTTAGTTCTGTGTCTATTTGTATATATTTTACACTTACAGTATAACTACATACAAATCACTGCATGTTAAAATAAAAACAGGCTCCTTAGTATAATTTCACAATTATTTCGTCCCACCATCTAATTATTCAGGAGAATATCCTCTTAAATGGATAACTGATGTTTAAATGCCATTATATTACAGAGTCTAATGCTGAAACAGAGCTCTTCTCTTCTGTCAGAGGTTAGACAGCGGAAATATGCTTTATTCATGCTGCTCTCTGAGCCCCTCACAGACTGCGTTTGATGAATTGTGCCTGAGGCGCTTCCAGTCGCTCAATACTGACAGAGCTGCAGGTATCCTGCACCCTAACCAGGGCCCACAGCGAGGATGCCGAGCTGCGCTCAAATCGTTTGAATGTTTTGGCAGCCTGCTGTTTCCCCCGCTCTGTAGTGTGTGGTAGAGCTGGAGAGCCAGAGGTGAACTTACTGCTAAATGTCAAGAGCAAGGATGTGAATTGTTTTATGGTTATATTATGTCTGGTGAGGCAGTCGCTAGTAGGAAGCGTCTCGCAAGCCAGACTTTTGACTATCAGTGCCAAGTCTGGTACATATTGCAGCTTATTCTGGCTAAGAACCCACTTAGGAGGAGACCGTCTGACCGATATATACACAATAACAAACCACAACCAGCTTTTGCACTTGACATACAGGGGTTTGTATCTGAAATCGATCATACTACAATTATAGTATGCTGTGTAGCAAAGTGGTCCATTCAAGTAATATTGCAGCAGTCTCTGTAAGAGCTTCGACAAAAAACATTGAAGAAAATAGTGTGTAAAACCAGTCAGAATGTATTTTCATTCAAAAATAATTGCCTAGCAGCTATCAAATAAGAATGGACTGCTGGATTGTACCAGCTCTGGACAGTTTGTGTACAATATTTATAAAATGGTGGGTCTATGGGCGGGCTGATAGAGGTAAAGGTGTAGATTAATAAAAAAAAAAAAAGAGAGACAAGTGTTTGGCTTGTCTGTGTCACATGACTAGCAGCAGCCACAATATGCTGGGTATAATGTACATCTAAATGTGTCTGGTAGGGTATTTAAAGGGATAGTTCACCAAAAAACACCAAATCCCCCCAACAATGCTGTCACCATTTACTTGCCCTCATGTCGTTCCAAACTTATTTTATTATTTTCTTCTGGGGAACACAAAAGAAGATATCTCGAAGTAGACCCAACAGATAAACTTCTCATTGACTTGCACTACTAATTTTGTCCATATAGTGGAAGTTAATTACGAAGAATGTTGGTAACCACTTTTGGCTCCAATTGAGTTCCATTACATTTTTCCATACAATGGTTGCCAATGACTTTGTTGGTCACTTCACATTGCTTTGTTGGTTGCACCAGTTGACATACAGTCTTTGGTCTCACCATGTTTTGCTTTGTTGGTCGCACCACATGACGTAGAAGTTGGTCGCACCATATGACATCCAGTAGCTTTACTTTACAGTATATTGCTTTTATATTCCACATAAAAAAGTAAGTCATAGTCTGAAATGACAAACAGGTGATTAAATGATGTCAGAATTTTCATCTTGTGGGCTAACCCTTTAAGGAGTTATACAGAAGATTCTGAGAAGGTATTTTAGACCCATACATTTAAGCTGTTTCTGAAATTGCAAACTGTCAGATAGGTACAACATTCAATGAGAAATGACTTTTTCAGTCTTTATAGTTCTATACAGTCTTTTTTTGTTCTATATAGTTTGAATCTAGAATGAGTGAAATGTGGAAGTTCTATATCAACCATGTTGAGTCATGTGAACAGCTGCATTATTTCACTTCTGTGGCCTCATGGGAAAGTTAAGTGTTCATCAGATGAGCACTTTGCAATCTCAGGAGAAATAGTAGGTCATACAACTACTTTGATCCTACTGTTTTATTAACAGTACAAATTTGAACATATTTTTCATTTAATCCACTGGTTTTTTTTTTTGCTACTACTGTATATAGTAGGGAAGTACAGTAGGTATATTTGGACGCAAAGTTCAGTTGCAGTCAGTTGCATTTTAGATTGTACTTCAGAACTGACTGAATTGCTGTTTAAGAGCAAGTTTGGGCATCCACAAAGGACACATGCAATCTTTCTCTAATGTCCTAAATATTTTAGGTAGCATAATGTAAGAACCTAGAATTCAAGAACAGCGTTCATTTTGGTAGTGTCTTTATGATGGCTCATAAGTATCACTAAGGTAACTTAAAACAGGTTTTAGGCCATTGTGTCGCACTCAAATAGCCATAAAGAGATGTAAATGGTTCTGACAGGCTGAACTAATTCTGTGTTGACAGTATGTAGCTACTTTAGGGTTTCCCAGCTATTAAACAGAAGAGAACATACGGCTGCTACAGGAGCGGCTTCACCATTATTAGCTACTTTCAGCACTATGTTTTTTACAGTGTCAACCTGGCTTTGGCTCGACATGCTCTTTGAACTGAAAGTGAACTCTTGGTTTTATAGTACTGCCATTTAATGCTCTTGGCTCCACAGACAGCTCTGGTCCTGTCCAAACTTGCTCATTTTCATTGTTTCTTTCCCTTGTCTGTTTCAGAATGTTAGTTGTACCACTTGACATATTTGGATGGACCATATGACTTTGTTTACATAGTTGATCACACCAAATTACATATTGGATGCATGGCATTACTTCGATAGTTGCACCACATGACATATTTGGTCGCACCATATCACGTTGCTGATTGCACCTTTTTTTTATGAAAGCCTGTTTCTGCCACTGAATAAACAAAGCTAATTGTGACTTTTTATCTCACAATTACGACTTTTATTTTTACTTCATTATTGTGAGATATACACAATATAACACAATTTTGCCCTTTTTCTCAGAATTAAGATTTATTCAATCAGAAACACGCAATTCTGGGAAAATATTTACAACTGCGAGATATAAACTCACAATTCTGTATCTCGCAATTCTGACTTATCTGTCCTCAGAAATTAATGTTTATATTTCACAACAGCCTTCCATTGCTTCATTCAAATTTTTCTAAGAAATAAAAATAAAAGACTATACCAAAATACTAAATAAAGTTTTCAAGAATTTCACTCTACTTCCCAGTTTTTGTCCCTGCATGTTTCTGGAACTTGGTTGTACCACATGACTTTGGCATACAAATGTTTAATTAATATAATATAATTAAAAAATAAGAAATAATAATAATAAACTCATAAAGTACTTGCTGTAAAGTACAGGTGGTACAACTCTGATATTTTTGCCTACATGCTTCCAGAAATTTCAAAGCTAATTTTAATTTACAAAAAAATCAACAAAGACGCCCTGATTCCAAGTCATTCCCTGGTTTTAGCCTCATGTCTTCCTTCCATATCATCTTCTTCTCATATTTCTTATGCCCTCAGCGACATCCAGGATCCTGACTACATACTCTACAGCAAAGTCTTCCATCTTATATATGCTCACCAGTAACTGACTTCATTTCCAGCCAATAAGTTTCCTCCTTTATCTGGGGAGGTTGTATATATACCCATATGAGAGCGGTTAGACTGCACTCACAAGCATTAGAGATGTTCGGGATTCCTCAGCAACTCACTGGTCGGACGCGATCAGAATTCCTCACGCATCCAGAGCAATCATTCAGTCCTCTCTCACTCTTTCTCTTCGGGAGAGCCATTAAGCCCAGTGTGTAATTATTCTGTCAGTTAACAGAAAGCATGTGGCTGGAATAATCAGACCCACACTCTGCAATTATCATCAACACACGGGCCCTTTCAAAACGCAGCCTCCCTGTGCAGGCAAAGCAATTTCACACTGATAGATTTTTCTGTCATTCTTTCCTTTTTTGTGTCTCAGTGCATGGCAGAAAGACAAAAAAACTTGTCTATTAGTATTCAGTAACATCTAGCCAAGCACAAAAAATTATTCTGGAATAGCCACTATATATATTTTTAATTTATGTGTAAAGACACTAAAAGACTAAATGTATTAATAAATGCAATTCTTGCTGTCCTCATCCTTGACCTTGTTCTTTAAAGACTTAAGGGTCAAAGGAAGTATATATATATATATATATATATATATATATATATATATATTGTTTTCAACAAGTCTGCTTAAACTCAGCCTCCTCCTTTACAGGCACATTATTTCCTAAACCCCTATTTTTCTAAAACGACACTTCTGCCAAAAGAGCACAGAGCAGGGTTACTGCAGGCCACTTCTCTGCAGACTTACTGTGTCTCTCAATCTGGCCTCTAGTCTGTGGTGTAATATGCAGACTGCACCAAAGCTCACACGTCATTACACAACAATTTCATCCTATTTGCTGATGTTAGCCAACCGCCAGCTCCCGTGGGTCCACCCGTCCTGGAGCTTAGCGTAGAGTTTCTCCTACTGTGAGGGGATGTGTGTAGGTTTTGGTGGGCAGTAGGTCACGGCGTGGCTCCTCTCGTCACAAGCCCTGTTTACTGTACTCATACTATGAGAAGAAAAATATAGGGTTATAAAAATAGAGGTTATATTTACCCATAACGTATAATTCAAACTACAACATAATATTCACCTATTTATATATAGCTATGCATTCTATAACGGAGTCTCTAATAACTTAAATTACATTTTCAAATACTTCTTCTAATTTTTTTTTTTTATTTTAATATTATTAATTAAGCTATTAAGCCACACATTTATACCAGTGATTTTCTCTCCCTAATATTTATTAATACTACTACTACTATTACAACAACAACAACTACTACCTTTTAAAACTTTTAATCCTTGGAGTTTATCTACTGTACATACAGTAAAATGAATTGGTAAAATGCTCCAGATTTTGGAGGAGTAATGCCTAAAAATAGCTTCACCTGACTTCATTCTGCACCTAAAAGTTTGTATAAGAGATCAGATGTTAATGCATTTGGACCATCATATCTGAATACATATTTCAGTGCATTTTAATTTTGCTATTGCACAATTAGCCACCTCAATCCTCTTTTGGGATTATACACTAATATTTGGCAGGCAGAAAGTTTTATAAGTAACCCTTCGCCCTTTACAGCTTGCCATGGCCACAGAAGCAACAACTGGCCCGTTACAAAACAGGCAGAAAGCTAAATATGTGCAGCTAATGCTCGCTAATCACACAAATCCTTCCTCTGAAACCTAGGAGCTGTTTATTAAAGCAATAAACTCCTTCAATAAAATCCTTTGAAATGTCAGAGGAAACAAACTGTGTGACAAACCCATCCTAATTTCTCAAAGCAGATATCATGTGCGTACAAATGCACAGACGTTCAACGAAAGCCCAATCTAGACGTGATGTGTGATCAGCGTGCAGTGGCTGGGATTAGAAACAGCCCATCGCAGAGACAGCTGGGAGATTTAATGAGTCTGATTTCTGCCTGATCAGTTGGACTTAATGCAGGGCACACCTCTGAGACGGGAAGAAGAAAAGAGACAAAAGAGTCTAAGTCAGCATCCTGAATAGACAAAAAAACACAATTCATGACTGATTTGAAACTAGAGACTCGACTCATGTTGATGTTAGCATGCCGCTAAGCTAACAACATAATACACAAGAGCATAAAATACATAAATGTTGCTTAAAACACATAGGTTTTAAGGGTTAGTTTAGCTAAAAATGAAAATCCTGTCATTAATTACTCACCGCCATGTCGTTCCAAACCCGTAAAACCTTCGTTCATCTTCATAAAACAAAATAAGATATTTTCAATGAATTCTCTGACCCTTATTGATCTCCTTTCTGCGTTTCTGAACCTTGATCGTGGTAGTACCCTTGCTGTCCATGGAGGGTCAGAAAGCTCTCGGATTTCATCAAACATATCTTTATTTGTGTTCCGAAGATGAACGAAGGTTTAACAGGTTTGGAACGACATGAGGGTGAGTAATTAATGACAGAAATTTTGTTTTTGGGTGGACAAACCATTTAAACTCTACTTTATATATTAGTTTTCTTCTTTTACGGCTCTGGGAGTCTATGTCGTCCCATATAAATACTTGTGGGAAAGTTATGAAATTTGGCACACTGATAGAGGACTGTCCCAACATTTACCATAAATTTGGAGTCCCATCTCAAATTCTCTAGTGCCACTAATATAGCAGAAATGTCATATTTCAGCTAATAACCTTTTAACCAGAAGGTCTAGAAGCAAAATACTTGATAAAGATATCAATATACCAATTGATATAACAAACCGTTTTAGTAAAACGTGTTAACGAATTTGATTAAATTCATGCAAAAAAGGACATCTTCACAACGTTTCAGTGATTCTGAGCAAACATGATATGTGTTATAACAAGCATGACCTGAGGGCACATGAGTAGTTTCAGAACAGCGACACCTACTGGTCAAAAATATTAAAATGACATTTCCGCTTATAACTTCTGACCAGATCATGTTTTTAAAAAATCCTTTTGAGTTGTATGATAAAATTCTGTATTAACAAATGTCTTTAAGAGGGGTTTCCATCCCCTTAATTGCTGCTTGCAGCTATATTCATATCTATAATCCTCATTTCTCTAAACTCGTCCACCATCTTGGAAGGTTTTTTTCAAACACATTGCATTCTGGGATCGTCTTCTCAACAATATGATGGTTCAGTGTGCAAAAGGTGCATCTTGCAAAGTGATAGCAACTGTTGAAATGCTCTTTTTCATCGTCTAATCATGTAAACCTTTATTTAAATCATAGGTATGAAGAGTCTCATATTCTGCAGCAGAATTTAAAGGCTTTAGCACAGGTTATCCAGGTGCCATTAAGTGACTAGCTAATCCACTATACACTATGCACATACCACTTGAATCACCCACACATACACCAAAGAGGACTTTGCATTTCAGTTGAGCAGGTTCACTTATGACGTCTGAATAATCTGCCTCTTAGAGCCCACTCTTTAGATTTGCATTTTTAAGTCTGAAATAACAAGTACAACAACAGTGCCAATAAAAACTTTTATTTTCAAAGAGATATTTTAGAAGGACTTGCATTGCTATTAATATTTCTCATGTTTAAAGTGACAGTTCACCCAAAAAGAATACCGGTTTCACTCACAAAATCATAAATATACATGTCTATATTTATATTCATACAATTTACAATATAAATAAATGCATTTAATATAAAAAAAATACATGCATGTGTTTTATGTGTACAGTATATACATAATAAATATGCACAGTAGTACACATACATATATTATGTAAACAAAAACGTTTATTTTCGACACAATTAATTGTGATTAATCGTTTGACAGCACTGATAAAATTTTAATATTTAATGCATTTTTGTAACTTTTACTGATACAAAAAATGAAGAGATAATAGTGAGAAGGCTGGAAAAGTCCTTATTTTGGTTTCAAACTAGCATGTGTGCTAACTGCTAAAGCATAGCTATGACACCAAAACAGACATTTTAATGCACTAAAAACATTCACTTTAGGGACTCAGTGCCGCAAAATGCCTTCAGTCGGACATTGTGGTTCTAAGCATCATGCGTAATGATAGTCAATAAACAGTCAAAAGCGCTCAATAAACAGCAATCCTCATGCTCCAGTTCGCTAGGCTAGCAGGATTCTGGATAACTACTCATTAAAAGTCTCTCAGGAGGTTGAATCAAACCAAAAATGAGAAACTGCAGCAATTACTCTGCATATCAGAAAGTTACAGAGCAACTTTGTGAACCAGAAAACAAATATGTTTTCGAAATGTGGTGTTGCGCAATTGTTGTTTAGCTTACAACGATAAAGACGAAGTCAGGTCTCATAAAAACTACTCTAGCCGTAGCTCATATGGGAGCAATAATAAATCACCAGCAATAAAAGCAGCTTCACATCAAGCGCCACTTTTTAATAAGTGTTTAATTTCTTATTCTTCCTCTGCTCCTTCCCGGTAATGCTGGTTGTATTAACAAGCCCGCAGCAGTCAGGGCACATTAGCGTCAGAGCGCAAGCATCGCTCGGAGGATTCAGCAGGACTGGGAAATCTCTCATTAAAAGTGCAGCCAGTCAGAGGAAGTCCCACTGTGGGATCTCCGAGACCACTCGTCTTTTAGATTTAGCCCAAACTTAACATGAGAAACAGCAGCTAGAGCACCATTATATCTGGATCACATCTATAACGCATTGAAAGTAGAGCAAAACTTCACTTTTGCCGCCTGTGACCCAGGTTATTGACAAATGAGTTTTGTACTTAATATAGCTTAAATGAGACAAGGTTGATGCAAGGTTCAAGAAAACTAATGCAACGCTGAATTCTCATTGGTCATAAATTACTTATGATTATCGACCCCAGCTCAGAATTACATCCAGTGCCAGCATCTGAGGTCGAACGCAAGGCTTTTAGCTCCTTCAAATGCTTTTTTTGAAGGTGAATTCTAGCATTTCTTCAAATATTCAATTGTATTATTGAGAACTGTGAGCAAGAGATTATTTGTAAAAGCACAGATGTAATAAGGTCAGTTGTGGTCATATCCTATGCTGTCCTCCCTCGTGTGAATTCCGAGGTGGATCATAAAAATAGAAATAGGTATGATACAGACTCTGACTCAGTCTCTGAGTAACGTCTTATAATCACATATCAGTGCCACAGTTCAGAGAATCTCACTTCTACTGTCTGCAACTCCTCCACATGTTTTACATTTTTTAAATAACCATCATAAAAACTTGACACAGACACATTTTTCTGAACAGGAAGTATTCAGTAAATCTAAAAATGAATACAAATTAAAATATAAATAACTACAATAAGAATAGCATGCAAATAAATAAATGTTTCGGTTTTTATTCAACGATGTTGGTTAATTTAGTGCTGTTTCTTACAATAAAGATATTATAATTAAGGTTTAAGTAGGTTGCATACAAAAATTAATCAATATGAGTCTTTTAGATAAATCTGCGAAGGTTGATGAAAAGCTTAAGCAAACTAATATAATACAGATGCAGCATATAAATATCAAAATAAATACATAAAACAAATAATGTTTTATATATTTTTATATATATATTTTAAATATTTTCTTAAATATGTACATGCAGGTGTGTGTATATATATATATATATATACGCACACGTTTACACACATAATAAATATAGACAGTACACACACACGTTTATTATGTAAACAAAAACTTATTTTGGATGCAATTAATCGCAATTAATCATTTGACAGTGTCACAATGTCAGCTGGAAGTGCCATCGGGCCCCACCAGAGGGCACTCCAGCCCGGACTATCTTCTGGGTTTTTCTATCCCTCCGTCTGTGTTAAGGACTTGTATTATGAAGTGTCTCCAGCTGTTTCCATGCCAACCCTGTATGTCTCCACCCCGCTTGTTTGTCGCCATGGACACTCACTCATTGCTCCTCCCCTTAGCCTCCTGTCTCATTTATGACAGACAGCACAAAATAAAACTTTGATGTATAATATATATGACTCCATGCAGCACAGATGTGAAGCAGTTCTCAAAAACAGTGGATATTCAACTAAATATTAGTTTAGTGATTCACAGAAAGCTAAATCTTAATGTTTTTTTAGTTTATGAAGTAAATATTTGAGTTTGTATTGAAAAAGGCAGACCCTGCTATTTTTTTGAACAACTCAATATCATTTTTCCGTCATTTTCTGTAAAGTAATTAAAATATTGATCGTTTTTCTTCATGTTTTCATTTAAAAATATAATGTGCAGTGTTCGCAATAAATGGAAATAAAAAATATTATAAGAATTCTAAGCTTTACTCACATTTTAAAAACACTGCTATTATTTTGAACATAACTGTATATATATATATATATATATATATATATAAAATGTGTGTGTGTGTGTGTGTGTGTGTGTATATATATATATATATGTCACTTTAGGTTTCTTTATTGCTGTTTCTCTCACAACAAATAATTTATAAGTTCCATCTACAAAGATTAGTTTATGTGCTGTGCACTTCATTTATATAAATAAATAAATAATTCCAAATAAAAATAAAGTTAAAAATAAGTACACAATATAATTAATAATAAAAAGTAAATACAAAATAAAAGTAATAAAAAAATTAAGGATTAAAAAAGGAATTGTATTTGTTTTAACAAGTCTTCAATTTATTTATCTTATTGCATTCAGCAACTACATGATACAGAAAGTAAATACATAAAAATACACAAATAATAAAATAGCTAAACCTATAAATAAATAAATACATACATTTTAAATTATGCACAGAGGTTTCTTAAATCGGCTCTTTTTTGCCAATACTTAACATGGCTTTGTAAGTATGGTGCATTGTGATGCATTGCATTAGATTTGATATCACTAAAGTCAAATGCCATTGATCCTCATGTGTCTCATCACTGACAAAGAACAAGGTGCAATGTGCCTCTGAATGTGTTATATCTGAACGTATACAAGTGCAAATGAGCTCCAGGACACAGGAAGATTTTAATATACTGGTGTTAATATTAGAAAGTCATACAAGTTTTACTACACAAGGGTAAGGAAAGGAATGGTTATCTTTTTACAGCATCGGACTGAGGTCATCTGGCAGTCACTTTCTTTCTCTCTACAGGATCCTGCTCTCAGTTTGCTGTCACCGTCCCAGAGATCACAGCTCCTGCTCTGCCCCGGTGTACTTAAAGAGAAGAGACCGGGAGCATCCAAACAAGGCTAGAGTATAAACCGCTCTTTGTTCCTCTTCTGTAAATAACAGTCTTGTTTTCTCTCGTTCCGTCAGCTCCCTCCCCCTCTTGTTTTCTCAGTCTTTTGCCTCCGAGAGCCCAGGTTTGTGTAGAAGCTTTCGATTTGCCCCGCGACTGGCCTTCCCCTTCCCCCCATCTGCCTCAAAGCCAGATGCAGATGAAAAATTTATGGCAAAGTGCCTTGAAAAAGCCCCCTTCCAATCTATTTGAAGTGAAGCTCTTCCTCTGAAGTTGCCCTCTCTGATGACGGCCATCTTTGCTCCTGTTTTCGACCCTCTGCGTGTCAGTTTTCCACTGATAAAAGGCAAATATGTTGTCCAGCTGGTGTAATTAGAAAATTGATCCAATCGACTATTGATTGGCGTCTTTTCAATCGAGTGAGTGTTCCTTATTATCAGTTTTATAATTAGCTATGAATCCTCAAGTAAATTTACATAAATAACCTTTCCCACTTCTCCACCGATTTCCCCGCAAGGTCAGAGGGAACGATCTGGATATATTATTCATAAGCATCTCATTATTTGGGCATCAGATCAAAAGGTAGAGTAACATTAGCACAGTGTCTCTCTCTCTGGGAAAAGCCTCCAGCTACTCAAATGGAGAACAACAGCGAGATGGATTTACAATTCAACCTCTCGTTGCAAATCGACAGCATTCCAGGCATTTAATGCACCACTCAGAAAACAGTTTTGCATGTAATGGCATGCAATTTTGTTTAAAACTATTAGAAAATTGTAAAATGTGGATATCCTGTGCTCTAGTGTTTGAAAAAGCTCCTAAGATCCTTTATGGGATTACATGATCATAAGATGATAGTTATTTAAAGAGCTGTGCTGTAAGATATTTTATTAAAAATAGGTAGAGATGCATTACACCCTTGATCTAAAACTGTCACATATAAAATTAGTCATATTTAAAACAGCAATACAATGCTTCAAAGGTGAGTAAAAGACCATTTCATTTTTGGGTGAACTATCTCTTTGATTGCGAAAACATTTGCTAAACATCACTAAATAGAATCTTTAAACAATGAGGGTGATTTTGTTGTCCTCTCACTTATTGCAAGTCTTTTGCTCTCAAAATGCTTGTTACCAATGATAAAAAATTGAAAAATCTAACCCAATCCAAATTTTTATGACAAACTAAAATTTCGGAGACGTGATTGACACAATGTGACGTCGTATTTATTTTCTAATTTAAAATTACTAATTCTATTCAAATCAAAATTGACTGCAAAGCATTTGAAATGTTCAGAATTTCTATTTCAAATACATATTTTTTTAAGTTCTTGTAAAGTTTCTATTCATAAAAGAGTCCTGAAATAAATTCATCAAAGTTTCCACAAAAAATATGAAGCAGCACCACTGTTTTCAACATTGAGAATAAGAAGAAATGTTTCCTGAGCAGCAAATCAGTAGACTAGCATGATTTCTAAAGGATCATGTGTCGCTGAAGACTGGAGTAATGATGCTGAAAATTCAGCTTTGCATCAAATACATTTTAATATATTTTAAAATAGAAAACAGTTCCTTAAAGTTTAAGATATTTCACAAAAGACGCTTCTTTCAAAAACATTGAAAACCCCAAACTAGACCAAATAAATCCAAATTCCATGATGGTTTCTGAGAGCATCTCAAGATCGTTTTTTTTGTCATTAAAGCAGACAATTTGCCTGCAAACAAACAATTAGGGCAGAGATGAGGAGAGCTGATGAGCAGCCTGAAGGCTAACTGTTCATGTCAGCTGGTCTCATCTAGTTGACCGTGAATCATTTATGTTTGCTCTCACACGTGTAGCTGCTGCAGCATCTCTTTCATGTGTCCAGTCTGCCATGCAGATATTGCCAAACGTGGCATGAAGCTTCAGTCGCACCAGACGCTAAAAGCACCATTACACAGATCAGTCCAGGTGCGTGGAGAGCTGGAGGTCAGGCTCATCTCAGCACAACCCCAGCCAACATGCTTCAGAAAACAAAAACAATTACACCGAAATGACCATCAACTGGCAGTTCAGCAGATCATACATGTGTTTCAAAGACTCGGGTCAGCACGAGTTTGTGTGTTTGGTGTAAGACATGAGGCTTTCCTCAGATAATATGTCATCTGTTCTAATAAACAAAACATCATTTATAAACGGGCGGGGAGCGTGGGGGCTCTTCAGCCAATCAGGTGTGAGGAAGTTCATCCAAGTCAATTCAAAGATCAACAAGCTGATTCAAGCAGCTTTACTACCATATATGTGCAAAAATGTACCGTATTATTATTATTATTATTGTTGTAATATAGGTATCACTATAACACAATGCCCAGCTAAATATGGTATTATAATGCTTATTATAATGGGGAAAAAGCATTTTAATGGCACCTTTTTGAAAATATGGTTTTACCATGGCACCATATTAAAAATATAGTATTACCATGCTGTAATGAGTAGTTTTAGTTAAATAAATAAATAAATAAATAATAAACATCATGGTATTGTTGCAGAAAAAACATGATTATAAGATTGCAATATTCAAATGAATATGGTTTTATCATGACAATTTTTTTTGTTTTTCATGGCACCATTAAAAAAATTGGCATTACCATGGAATTATTTATATATATATATATAAACACCATCTTACAGTGTCTAAACAAAACCAAAAAGAATGATCATGGATAATTTTTTCTCCTAAATAAATAAACTTGGTATTACAATGATATGTTCAAATTAATATGGCAATACTTCATATCATGGCATATATATATATATATATATATATATATATATATATATATATATACTGTATAGACTATATTTCATTGTACCATGTACTATGGTTATTTTTCTCTAGTTCAAATTTAAGGTTTTAGTCATTTCCATGTTACATGAAGCAACTGTGTTCAGAAATCTAATTTCCTTAATACAAAGAGCATAATTATTCATGAGCGGCTTGTTAATTATTCTTTATACGGTTAGGCAGATGGCATTTCCAACAGAGCAAAACTCATTAGCAGAAACAGGAAAACCTTACACTGATGCTGACCTGTAGACAGAGCTAACAAATGATGCTTTAACTTACCACAAACATGTTTTCATCAAAACACATAATCAGGAAAAAAAAAAAAAGATTGCTTATTCTGTGCGACACTTGTCATCAGTGCAGAAAAGAAAGGAGTAACAGGTATGACTCGTGTGGTGTAATTATGGGATGTTGTTACTTACACAGTAAGACAAGGCAGCATGATGTCTCCATCACTCAGAGAGGGTGGATTGATGGCTCCGCCCCTGGGCGGGGCACACGGAGACCAGGAGGAGTGGGAGGAGCCTTCTGCAGTCAATGGAGACACTGGTTAAAAAAAATAACAATATGAAGATGTGAAGGCTTGACTGTCTTTGAAAGATCAAGAGGGTGTTGTGGGTGGTTGCTAGGTCTCTATGAAATGTCTCTAAATATGTCTTAAAGGGATAGTTCACCCAAAAATTAAAATCACCCCATGATTTATTCACCCTCAAGCCATACTAGGTTTATATGACTTTCTTCTTTCAGGCGGATACAATCGGAGCTGTATTAAAAATGCCCTGGCTCTCTCAAGCTTTATAATGGCAGTGAATGGGTGTTGAGATTATGTAGTCCAATAAAGTGCATCATCCATCATAAAAAAGTGCTCCACACGACTCCAGGAGGTTACTTAAGGCCTTCGGAAGTGAACTGATGTATTTTTATAAGAAAAATATCCATATTTACATTAGAAGCAGTAAGGATTTGTAAAGAAAAACATCAGAGGGTTTTGATATAAGCCAAAAGAAGACTGGTTTTCCTTTGCTATAAACAAAGCGACAGTTAATGGAAACAATTATTAATATGGATTTTTTTACACAAATGTAATGAATAACTTTAGAAAGCCTTTATTTACCCCCCAGGGCCATGTGGAGCACGTTTTATGATGGATAAATGCACTTTTTCTGCCTTCAAAATCAAAACACCCATTCACTCCCACAATAAAGCTTGAAAGAGCCAGGACATTTTTTAATATAACTCCAACTGTTTTTATCTAAATGAAGAAAGTCATAAACACCTAGGATGGCTTGAGAGTGAGTAAACCCACACCTGCTTTAAGGACAAACGGCGTGGGATGGCATACATGCCGAAGCGTTATACTTAGGGTTAGGGATTTGAACAAAGCAAGCGCCGCTCATTAAGCTAAACCAAGGTTTCTTTGTACAAAGAATAACAAGGAGACCTTGGCTAAGAAGGAGCCGATCCATCCAATCAGAGCGGTTCCTAAGCAACTGGTAATGTCACAATAGACACAGCTGTAGTTTAAATGGCTATTCACAGTGCGACTCCTCTGGAAGTCAATTTACCGCTGCATCGCGCTGCAACATTGAGGCGTTTCACATTGTTCACAGCACTGGGCTGATGGCTTCCGCTTTCAGACGAAATAAAAGACCAGAAAAAGTCAAGATAATGAAACTTCTGAAAGGTTCTGTGGTTTTCAAGCACAAATCTGAGGTTCGATGGAATCAAGGTTTTTTCCAGGTCTGCCTCTGTTTTTCATCTTCTTATGAAATAAGCTTCTTAAACGTAGGGCGAGGAAGCCGGCGCAGTGCAGTGTGACGCTGTTCGCAACCGAACAACAGCTCCATTCAAAGCTGCTCACCTTCGACACTGAAAATGCAATCGTCATGGGACAAAATAATCAGGTGGAGTATTTCTGCAGCTGAAACTTCTTTGCCTTTGGGTCAAGAACGGCTGCATTAAACCGCATTAAATGCTCATTGGTCATGTGACCACTAAAGGACTGTTGCTTTGTATCAAGTTGTGCATGTTTTTAATTCACAAAACTGTTGAATTCTTGGTTCTAAATTTGGTTGAGATCAGTTTTTCAGAACCAGTAATGAGTTGGGCTGGTTCAAGCAAGGTGTGTAAAAACCTTAAAAGATGAACATAAGCCAAATGATTGACTGCAGACTGTTGAATTATTGAAAAATGAATGCACTATTCCACACAGGAGAATTAAATCATTTTTAATTATTCAATGGTCCATTGTCAATTATTCCTTTTTTAATATTAACATTGGGATATGAGAGAAAAGATTTGACTCAGTTAAGGATTACGGCAACTGTATATTTGAGGGGCAGTTGAACCTGATAAAGTTTGAAATGGTACCAAAACAAATGACTTAAAATATTTTGGCTTGCAACGTCATTCATAAAAGAACTGGAAGTCACTTTATGAAAAATAACATGAATAAACAATGAATGATTGTATTTTTATTAACTAACATTAACAAAGATTAATAAATACTGTAACAAATGTAACGTTCATTGTTTGTTCATGTTAGTTACTACATTAACTAATGTTAACAAATGACACCTTATTGTAAAGTATTACAGATTAATTTGTCTTTTGTAATTAATTTGCCATTTTTTAAATTTATTTATTATATATTAAAATGACCAAACTATAAAACCTAAAACGTTGCTACTGTATTTTTACGGTAAAATTCTGACAACCACAACCGTAAATTTTAATCTTTTTTTTTTTTCGTTTTTTTTTTAAATGATTGTCCAATTAGCAATTAGCAAACACATCTCAAAAGTGGTAAAAAAAAAAATGATATGACTGTCAAGAACTTAAAAACAATGGGAAATCAAACATGATTGAAATATGACTGGAAATACTGGCAGTGAACTTATTGATATGGAGGAAAGGTCTGCACACTCTTCTGAGGCTCAATACAACCCAACATTGACTCAAGCTATCCATGCTCCCTCATCTCCAGAGACGCCAGACTAGTCAATAATTCAGAAGCAGAGGCAGAAATGATATAAGCACGAATGGACAGCTGGAAAACAAAGAGAATGAGGAGAAAAGAGGAGCGAAAAGGGGTCAAAACGATATATACAGTACACAACGAACCATCAGCATAAAACAGGTTAATAGTGCTTCACAACTATACAAGTAAAAAAGATGGATGTCATGTCTAACAACAACATTAATAACACTAACACATTTATTAAAAAAAAAAAAAAACCCTAGTCAACATGATAAATAACCGTCTGGTTGATGATCCACATTCAGCTCTCTGAACAATATCCTGCAGAAGACATCATTAATGCAGCTGCTGACAGCAGTAGTTTCACACCGCAGACATGTACATGATTCAGGCCATTATCACTCATCAATGATGCTGCATCAGTTATTAGATCGAGTGGCTGTGAGGCTGGCCGACTAACTTCATTTACTCTTTAATTATTCCACACACTGTTATTAATCTGAGCTGCAGATAACGCATGTCATTTGTTAAATCCTAATTGTTCCCTTCATGTTGTGTACTAGCGAGATCTGTTTGAGTGAATAATGAAATCTGTGAGTCACAGCTGCTCTTTGGCCGTGGATTTATTGTAATGAGTGGGTGAATGTCATAAAACATGTCAAGAACTTGTGAATGTATGCATGTCATATTATCATCATATCCCTCCAAAACGTAAGAAATTATATTTTGCATTAAGAAAAAGCAGCTTACATTTATGAGCAATGAGGATTTTTTTTACCTGGAGCTGTGACAGATTTTCCTGATTAAAGATGATTTCCTCCATAATTGTTAGTATGATGTAGTAGTAAAATGAATAATAATGAAAATAATAATAATAA
>JAUCMR010000062.1:15812763-15835736 GCA_032357425.1 Enteromius argenteus
GACTCACCTCAGTCGTGGTATTGAGGGTGGAGACAGCGCTGGTTATTCACTCCTTCCACCTTCAATCCCTGCCGGACTTGAACCTGCAACCTTTCGATTACAAGCCCGACTCTCTAACCATTAGGCCATCATTTCCTCACCCAGATGCTATTCAAAACCTGAATGTTTATAGAATAGATATTTTTCTTGTGAGCTACATGAGGCACTTTTATTATTATGGATGGATGCTCTTTATGTGGACTTCTTTTGGACTATTAAAAAATAACAGCCATTCACTGCCATTATAAAGTTTGGAAAAGCTAGGACAATTTTTTTTATATATAACTCTGATTGGATTTGTTTGAAAAAAAGAAAGTCATATACACCTAAGTGAGCTTGGGTGAGTATCTTTGGGTGGATTGCTGCTTTAATTATTATTTATGTAAATACAATTTAAAACTGTTGGAAAAGCTCATTTAAGATGATTATAAAAGCAGGTATCTTTTTAGCACAATAAAGCAGCCTGTCTTTGTATATATACAAAAAATCTTTTATATTGTAATAATTAATCAAATAAATGCAGTCTAAGTGATTTTAAATTCTTTCAAAAACAATTTTTTTAAAAAAGATATTCTTAACATAATTACAATGTTAACTTTTGGCTGATACTGTAACATCATAAAATATTAAGTACATGAAAAAATATTTTCATCAAAAGACAGAAACCATGACTAAACCATATACTTTTGCAGTATGAAAAAGAGAAGAGTGCACATTTTTTACAAATTTCTTCTTTTTTGATCCAAAGAAAAAAAAAAAAGTTTTTAATAGGAAAAATACGAGTACATTTTTGAGTGAATTAATTTTATGATGACAAATCTTATATTTAGTCTATGTAAAGTCTGTGGGAAACTCAACAGATTAGTTTTTAGTCTGTCTGAAGACGATAAGCCTCTTCCACAAGTGAGTATTTTTGGGTAAATTACTGCTTTAATTATTTTTGTAAACACAATTAAAAAATAGGTCCAAAAATGAAACCCCATTGACTTTTTTTTTACCCATATTTGCCTTTAAAATCCAAGAAGAACTGTTGGAAAAGCTCATTTAAGATGATTACAAAAGCAGGCATCTTTTCAGCACAATAAAGAAGCCTCTCTGGTGCAGACAGAGCAAGACATAATTAGTGAGCATGCTCCAAATACTGCAACCACGCTTCAGTCTCCCTGGTGACTTTCTGAAGCTTCCCTACAGAAATCAGGTTACTACGCTTTCCATCTTCCCTATGCCTTCGCTTGAGAAGAAACAAAAGATGGCGGAGAACTTTCATTTGACTCCAACCATGCATACATGCAAACCTATCCATAAATTGACTGATGAAATATAATGTGATGAAAAACACAACTTGGTGTTTGATGAGAGGTCAGATTCACACTGTCAGAGACCATTAATGTTTGGACTCCCTCTGAGCGCAGTCGGACAGTAATATCATACACACCATAGTGAATGTAAATTAACATAATTAACAAACTGAAAAAAAGGATTGGTCAAATTATCATACCCTCTTTTGAGACTTTGAGTTTTTAATCTCACAGCAATTATGTTAGACACACTGCACGGCGCAAATCTTAGTAGAAAAAAATTATAGTTGAATTTTCCCCATGTGGAAGAGGCAGGAAAATCAATATTCATAATTGTCCCAATGTGTGCATGCATAATGCGACATATTTGCATAAACAAGTGAAGATTTTGTTATTTTTGTGCTTGAGAAACATTGTAGCTAATTACACTGATGTAGAATGACTGTTCATTAGTTTAAAGGTGAGGAGAATATGAGATTAGCAAAAATCCTGAATGTCAGATTTTAATTTCACAAATTGATTTGCCATTTCCAATATCATGCACATTTGCTTGCTTTCTGAAAATCACGGAAAGATAGAAGAAACATAGTTTCATTGTAAATAAAAAATATTTTATGAAAATGTATTTACTCGTCAAAGTACTACATTAAAAAGGGTGAATTATAATTCTTTTTTTTATAATTTTCATTTTTCTAAACATATTTTGGTCCAAAATAGTCTTTTAGGAAGTAGTTTTTTTCAGTTACTATGAGCAAATATTTTTTAATAACTGTAATCTTTATTTTAAATAAATACATATATTAAAATTATATATTAAAACAAAAGTACAAAAATACAATAATTTAGTCATTTATAAAGTAAATAAAAACCACTTTATATTTTTTTTGCTATTTTATTTTTATTTTTCCTGTAGATATGCATCAGTGTTATTTAAGGATCCCTGTGGTATTTTTTTTTACAGCTATTATTTTCTAGTTTTGATATTGTATTATAATTTTTCATTTTAATTTTAGATGAAGTTGTACTATTTTATTATCATGTTCAAAAAAATACACACTGTTTTCAATATTTTTATCTAAATTTTATTTGCGTTATTCCTGTAAATCAAGTTAATATAAAAATGAATAAAATAATAATAATAAATATAAAATATATATTTATATAAAAATATATATATTTTTTTTATTTATTTTATTTAAAATGTTATTTTATTTCTGTTAGTAATTATTGCTAATGAAAATAATGAAAAAATCTTTTCATCGTTTTAGTTAAGTATGATAACACTGGTATGTATAAAATTCAATATAATATTTGTAGTGCATTTTTTTGTTAAGGTTTTTTTTAAATAATGATACCAAGTTTATATTATTGTACATTACTCATCATTTTTCTAATGTAACAAATGAGCTAAAATGACTGCAGATTGACCCCCAAACCTCCCTCACACATGTTCTCAATAAAAGCCAAATCCATCCATTACCAGTTTAAAGCCGAATGCGCTAATGGCAAAGCCACACACAATCAGTACACGGCACAGCTTTCACACAAAATACTCCCCTGGCTACCATCAATTTCAGCCATTAATTACAGCACTAATTTGCTGGAGTACATCTTTACAGCCGGGGTATATATGCAGCTACAGACCTCCACAGAAACGCCTATAGATCTTATTCTGTTCAGGAAAGATCTTATTAAAAGGCTGCAAGCTGTGTTTGAAGGAGCTTAGAAAGAGGACCACAGGCCAAGGTTGAGACGACCGTGAAAACACAGCAAGAGATGGACAATCACCTTACAGACCTCCCTCAGTGCTGTAGAGGAACAGAGATGTTCACAAAAAAGTGACATGAAGATGACCTACTCTTTTTTTGTGAATATGTATGTTACAAGTAAAAAATTGGCTTATTCAAAAGAATTATCATATGTTATACAACTTCTAAAATAAAACAGTTACAATAAATATTTTTATTTTAAAATATATTAAATATTAATAATAATACTCTGATCTTTATTTTAGAACATTTTATTTAACAGGTGAATATAACTTTATATTTATACTTACATGAAATGCATCAGTGATATTTTAGTATTATTGACATACTATGTATGTTTAATAGTTATTATTATTCTATAGTTTTATTAATATTTTAAATACGTCGAATCAGAGGTCAGCCAAGAAACCAGAACTCAACTCTCTCGCGAATGCACGTACGGCCATTGCTAGAAGTCAGTAATTTGAGTTAGAATTTTACAAATAGAATTGTTTTTGTTACAAAAACCCATCAATCTGCTTCAGAAGACATGTGTTAACCCTAGAGGTGTATAGGTTAGTTTTACAATGGATATATATACGATTTATGGAGCTTCAAAATAAGGGTCACTATCCATGAGCATTACCAAGCTTTAAAAGCTTTAAAAAAATGTGAATATAGTAAAAAGACTGTGTTCGTCCAATTCTCCTTGCCCTCCCTCTATACCCTCTTATGACCTGCCTATTTGATCCTTTGTAGTCAGTTGAGCTGAAGTTTATTTCAACGAAAACTCGACGAATTGTGCCTGGAGTTTGGTACCGAAGTACCGGGTCTTTTGACAACACTAGCCCACTGGATCGTGGATCCCATCACCCTGGTTTATCAAGCACAGGGTGTGCTCTGCCCGCTCAGGTTGTGAGCTCACTCTACCAGAAGTGTTGCATCCTCCTGGGCTCGTGGCACCTTGCTAACAGATATCTGTAGAACTGTGGGCTGGGGGACCCCCAACACATTCGCTAGATTCTATAGCCTTTGCTCTTCCCCGGCAGTGTTCTCTGCCATTCTTTCAAGAGGGTTACAATCATCTCTAAATCTTCCATATGTACCTAAAAGTGCTTTCAAAACCTCTGCGGGTGAATGGGGCTTCTGCAACATTCCTGTTCCATGTAGGACAAGGATGTTTTCCCAGTTTTATGCAATATCACTGAGTGGGTAGTGCTAAGAAAAGAGTGACTGGCCTTCTTGTCACAAGCCCTGGCCTATACCCAAAGGGGCACAGGAGGCTTACACAGGGATCCTCAATTCGTCAGTATTGAAGTGAGTTAGGGTGACCGACTGTTTAGATTATACTCAAAGTAGTTTGGTCTCTCTAGTGAGATCAATTCATCGGTCATTGGAGCGACATCTCCATTCTCCTAGTTGCCTGAATCCTCCATTGATTCCTGCAGTTCGTAACCTTTTTATATAAAATGTATATACTAAGCAAGTACACCGTAAATACATTTTCCAAACTGTGTTTTTGGCTTGTCCTGAATCACTGCAGTACACCTACAGTATAATAAGTGTTTATATTTGGACTATTTAGATTGGTTTGGGTAGGTACCACTGCGGAGTAGCCCGGTACCTGCGTGATTCTTCATAAACATAAACAGAGAGAAGTAGATACAGCTACAATATTCTTCCGTAACATGCATGCAGTTCTGTTTATTAACCACTAGAGCGTGGTTACAGACTGCAGCTGTTTTTAATTTCAGTTAACATTTGTTTTATTTTAAGTAAGAAAAATACTTGGTTTTAGTTAACTATACTAACCTTGGAATACATAAAATAAAAAATGTCATTAAATTGAAAAAATCAAACACAAAACAAGTGAAGTGACTTCTTTGAGACTTGACATGGTTTAATGAAGTGATACTGTATCTGTGTAGCACGCCACAGTTTTTAATTAAATTCGGCTTGTTCCTGTCAGGGTGTCATCATGCTCTGTTTCCTGCCAGTAAGTCTTGGCGCAGCAGACGGCGTGATGTGTCACACACAGCTCACCAATGCATTACAGACGAGAGCTGTGCGTTTACAGGGGGCCGAGCACACGGCCAAGAACAAAGAGTAATTAAAGAAAACGTCAATTTCAATGTTCTTCAGCCTCTCCTCGTTAAGGAGCCTTAACCTCACACTCTGACCACTCAAGTGCATGAGAACAACACTTCACTGCAGGTTGAAACACAATTAACTTGGTATTTAAAGCTTGGTAATCAAACCACAATCTGTGTGAAAAAACAATACAGTAATATTTTAGAGCACTACAGTTTTTAAATATCTTATTTTAAGGCCGATTTTGTATTTAAATGGCATATGAAGGCCTGTAGAGGTTATGGTTTGGATATGATCCAGATTGCATTGAGCTTTGGTGCTCATTTGGGAAAAACAGGTTTGAATCCAGCAAGCAATATATCCAAATCTGAATCCAATATTTCTTGTAAAGTCAAAAAAGTGCCCAAAAATGCATCGGCAGCACAAGCTGAATAAAAACAGGAGTCTGACTTCTCTATCAGCCCAAATCAAGGTATAGTTAGACAGCGAGATGTGCGCTGTGTTAGTAAAAGCAGCTGTCAAACCCTGGAGCTGTCACACGTCCGCGAGCGAGAACGATCGCATGCGTATGTCTCTGTGAACGCAGACTGCTGCTGTTTTAATAAGCACTGAGTGATTTGTACATGTCAGAGAGAGTCTAGTCTGTAGATCCTGACCCAGCTCGGGCTTCATTACACAGCGGTGCCATAAATCCACGCTCACGCCCTCCGTAACAATGCTAAATCACAGAACAAATCATCCCTGCTGACTCAAATTGATTTCCCCTCTTTCATGTCTAGAGACCATTTTGAAAATCTAATCAACCTCGGCTGTCAAGGCCGCTAGATCATGGCTGAAAATGTCTTTATGCACTGTTAACATCATGCAATTTTAACCAAAAGCAAACATATGCAAATGTAATATCATATACATCACTGTTAAGACATCGACTGGAACATGAATGCATTTATATGTATATCGATGCAATGTTTTATTCATATATTAAAAAAATAAATAACAAACCTACTGCTTTTAAAGGAATGAACTTAATGATAAAATACACTAATCTTTAATAATTATATTTAAAAATATATTATATTTAAAAAATTATATATTTATATATATATAAATTAAATCTAAATTAGATCTAAAGTAAATATATTCTAAAAATAATATAATTTCTAATCTTGCATTTTTTTTTATAATTTTGTATATAAATATACTATTTTATATTATATTGTATTTCTTATATTGCAATTCTTGTTATAGATACAGACATCCAGCTTTAAACAACAGGATAAATATTACATATAAAAAATATTATTATATTATATCATCATATTATATTATAGGTATTAATTTTTTTTTTTAAATAATATAATTTTAAATACTGCAATTCTTTTTGTATATATGCATCAAGCTTTATGTAACATATATATCATAGGGAAATTACATATAAATTAGGGCTGTCAATGTTAACGCTATAATGCATGTGATTAATAAAAAAAAAATAATCCATTAATATTTTTTAATGCAAATTAATCGTATGATAAGGTTTGACCCCGACTTCTTGCCAATTTCTTGTACACAACCAGATTCCACATGTGACAAAGTATTTTAAATTTGCAATTATTAATGATTAATCACAGTCCCTGATTTTTTTTAATCGATTGACAGCACTAATATAAATATACTATAGCCTCTAAAATACATTAAGAAATTATATAGTTTCTAATATTGACATTCATCTTCATATAACATCATAAAAGAATGCATGTAAATATACTGAATATTATATTATATGCATCTTAAATGCATCTATAAATTACAATTTCTAATATTGTAATTATTTTTGTATAGATTGACATCTATAATTAAATAACATCAAAGTATTACATGCGCTGTAATTATTGTATTATATTATATATGCTCTAAAAACAAAAATAATGAACATAATTAATATATTTTTGTTGTGTAGACTATTATACATGCAGATTTTTGGGTTATTTAGATATGAAAAATAATCACACAAATTTTATTTACACTAAAATTGTCATGTAGGATATCCGCTATGAAGCCGCTTTTTTTTTATCCCCCCCCAAAAAAGTAATAATTAAAAGTAAAACATTATGTTGCAAAACAGCTAAACATCTTACAGATTCTGAAAGCGGAGTGTAATGAGATATGAGAGAGCGCTGGTACAACGAATGTGTGTGTAAGTAGTGTTTATCCTGACACAAGCAGCAGCTGCGTCAAGCTCTCTGTGTTACACTTGTCGAAAGTAATAATCAGCTCTGTCTCCTCAACTGAACAGGGCACTGACAGTTTCACCAGGAACACACACCAATCCAATTAAGCCCTAATTGAGTGTTGCAAGGTCCATTGATTACAATTGCCTCTGAGTAATAGAAGAAGCAAGCGTTGAGACGACCTCAGAAATTAGGCGCGTGACCCTGGAGGTTTCAGGGTGACAGAACGTAATGTTGAGGCCAATGAGGGTGAATCTGCTTTGGAGACTCTGATTGCTTTCTTCTGTCAGACTCCACAACCATTTAATGTCACACAGATCAGTATTTTCAGAAAACAGATGTTGTTAAGATACATATGGAAGAGGACAAAGGACAGGTGTGCAAAAGTGGCTCTGGACTAGGTGTTGGTGTCTCCTCTGTTAGAAAGATCAGTTTGACACTCAAAAAGGATCAGGAATAATCCTGGGTTTGGCCTTTTGTGGGCAAAACAATTTCATCTCAAGAAGAAAGATGAGGAACGTCATTAGATTAAACTCAAGCTCAAGATTTTTTATTTTTTTTTAAAGATTATTTTTTTGGTATTTTTAGCCTTTATTAGACAGGACAGATCAAAGTTGACAGGAAGTGAATTGGGAGAGAGAGAGGAGGAATGGGATCAGGAAAGGTCTGCAAGCCGGGACACGAACTCGCGACGCCCGAAGCACAACGGCGCTATGTGTCAGCGCACTGCCCACGAGGCTACAGGCGCCGACCAACCTCAAGATTTTGACCTGGATTATACACATTCATATTGCCCATATAGTCTCAATCTGGATTAACCAGGTCCACATTGCCCTTAAAATACATAAAAATAGCATATTATAAAATGCAATTTTATTTTGTATTGTATATTGTATTTATTGAATCCTTGATATGTCACCAAGATTTTTTTTTTGTTTTTGAAAGAAAACTTTTATGCTCATTAAGGCTGCATTTGTTTGTAAAATATTGTGAAATAATTTTAATAATTTAAAATAACTAATTTCTATTGTAATATATTGTAATATGGTATTTATTCCTGTGATGCAAAGCCAAATTTTCAGCATTACTCCAGTCTTCATTGTCACATGATATCCTGGTTTGTTGCTCATTACTTATTATTATCAATACTGAAAACAGTGCTGTTTTTGATATTGACAATAATAACCATGATACTTTTTTCCCAGGACTCTTTAATGAATACAAAGTTAAATATAATTTATAAAAGTCTTTGCTGTCAATTAAATTAAAGTGTGTCCTCACTGAATTAAAGTATTAATTTTTCAGAAAATAAAGTCTTACCATCTGTTGCGGGACTTTACAATTTTTGACGAGCGTTAGATGGTGAAGAACAGCTCTCCTGCTTTCATGCTTGAGTCTGACACACAGATGGCTTCAACTTTAAGATGAATGTCATGATTTTTGTCATTCAAGCAGAAACCTGTAAAATGTCATTGATACTTGTATTCATTACATGTCCAAAATAAAGGAAACTGTAACAAATATTTACCTTTACAAATACAGTTTAAACTCACATGCTAAGTTCTTCGAGGTGTAGCCTACTCTTTGTATTAATGTTGGTATTATATGGTTTTAAAAAACACTTTTATTTTATATTTAATTATGCAAAAACATCATGCGGTGTAACCATCAAGTAAAAATGACATTTTCTGAAAGTTGCACCACATGACATTTTATAATCTGAACTAACCTTGCCTTGTAATTATAAGATCTGTCATGGGTCCTTTTTTTTTCTTTTCTTTTTTTTTTGCATGAATTTGCATGTTGGTTGAACCACATGACTTTGATTTGGTGGACAAAGGCTTCTCAAAAATATTTTTTTTCTCTAAATAAAAGCATGTAGCAAAATACTATGATTTTCTTTTCAAAAACGTGTTTTATTTAAAGAGTCATTTTTCTTCATCACAATATTAGCAGTTGTAACACCCTGACATTTTTTTAACTTTCTGCACGAGAAAAAAAAAAATATTCAAATGAATCTTAATTCAGAAATTCAAAACATAGACGTTGTGTATTTAATTCATGATATGTACAAATGTCATTTT
Source organism: Enteromius argenteus (assembly GCA_032357425.1). NCBI lineage: Eukaryota > Metazoa > Chordata > Actinopteri > Cypriniformes > Cyprinidae > Enteromius > Enteromius argenteus. The sequence continues at coordinate 15,822,252 of JAUCMR010000062.1, forward strand.
TAATGTAAATGATAGAAAAAAGAAAAAAAAAAAAAACAGCATAAAATCACTGACCCAAAAATGTGAAAGACTATTGCGGCTCTAAAACTGGCCTACTATTGTGTAAAGTGAAGACAAACTTGTTGCGTATGAAAGAATAAACCTCATCCAAACATGGTGTGATGGTGTCAGTACAGACTAAACTTCAAAACATCTCCATCTTCAAGTCTCAGACCCTGGACCCAGAATCTTCACGTAGATGATTCTCTGGGGTCAAAACAAGCTGATACTCACCAACCTAATTAAACTGTACATACCTCAAAAACAAAATCCAGCTCCTTGTCTTCAATCCTCATTCCTTCGCGCTGCATAATGAGAGAAGATGAAGAAAAACAAATGTGGTGAGAAAAGTTCTGTTAATTAGAATCCAATTATAGTGCTGCAGCTGGTTTGTACTGCATATAGAATATATAGCGCATATATAAGTTCTGTTGCTATTGCTTCAGTCTGAAGGTTCTGCTTGTCATTACAGACAATTAAAGGCATTATAAAGCTTTATCCTATGGTATACACCTCATGTTTGCATTGGTGGGTCCAGCAATAAAATACAAAATGTTTCTGTATGGTTTGCACTCCGTCACAGAACATGTTGCTCCTTTACTATGTGAATGCAGAGCAAAACATGTATCAATTTCCCTTGATGTTTCGTATCAGTGATCAAAGGCCACTCCGCTGAACTTCAGCCAAGAGCTATCCTATCTTACAACAGCACTTTCCTTGTGTCTTTTTTCTTCGGAAGTTTGTTACCGAGATATTGTGGCCGCTGCAAAAAAGGGTCAAAGTCTGCAGAGACGGCATGCAGTGTTTATACAAAACCTCCTTCAAAACACTGAACATATGGTTATTGCAAAGCTGTAAAATAAAGAAACAAGTGTGTGAAACCCAAAAATCCACTTCGCTGAAGAAACTTGATTTCTGAACATACAGATATTTGCACGCTGAAATGGGTCTCAAGGTAGGACTGAACTTTGGGAAATCTGCTCTTGGAATCAAGGTAAGGAGTTAATTAAATCATACTATTTTTCTGTGACTTAATTGGATTTGTTTATTGGTATTTAATGCTAAAGGGATATAAACATTTTGAAATTATAATAATAAAACCTTGTACTTTTCACAAATAAAAATAAATAAATTAGATAAAAACAGAAAATAAAGTAAATAGAGCAGGATATATATATATATATATATATAAAGCATATTTACACATATTTAACCAGCACGCCCAAATCAAAAAAGTCAATAGAACAGTTGCATAGCATGATCAGTTCACACATGATGCATGGCATGATCAGTTCACACAATCATCTATATTGTTTGTAAATGTCTTACGGGCGCGCGCACGCGTGTCAGGTGAGCGTTTTCATCTGAAGTCAGAAGATGGTGAGTTATCAAAATAATAAGCGTTTTTCACGTGCCAATTGAAAAACCAACTAATGAAACTGCGTACTTCATTCATAAAAATCCGTTACTCAAATTAATTAATTAACCTAACCAACGTTAACCTCCTCACGCACTTGTTGTTAATACGCAAAAGCAAATTAACAACATTTTGGAGTGTAACAAACCACTTGCACCTTGCATGCGCCTCAGTGAGAACTAGTTAGTGGCGTTTGACTGTATCACACACACACATATATATATATATACACACTGAACATACCTCTTAACACTTCGACGTCTAAACTCACTTGATGTGCTACAGACATGATATTTGAGTGCCATTGCTAACACACTTACGATTTTCGACGATGAAATGTTGATAAATGTCCATATACGCCGAAGTAGGTACCTGAGGTAGGCGCGTTTTTGGTGTTCGGGCCAGTAACCCACCTTAGCAACTGCATAGCAACATGCTAAAAGTCTCTGAGAAAACCTTAGCAACGCCCTGGCACTGTGGCGCCGACTAGTATAGCGTTGAAAAACTAACGAAAATAGATTTATTCTAGTTTTTAATTTAGTTTACCACACATTTTGTACAGAATTACAAATTAAATTGTAATGTGATTTAACAAGTCTCAAGCTACTGAAATTTGTTATAGCTAAGCCTACAGTATTGTACTTATTAAACAAGTATACTCTTGTATCCAGGTAAAGTTGGATATACATCCAACAATATAGAGAGCTGGACGATACAGTTTATATTTTGCAAGAATTAGGATATAGTAATAATAATATTCCTATTTTCCACACTGTATTTGTATGGATGAGTTGGGAAGCCATAATTATAACATCATGTGTGTTCAAATCACTTTGGTCGGCGCAGGAAAAAAATATGTTGCGTATTTTATTTTAATGTAATATGCAATGCTGTTGTATTTTGTACATGCAATTTAGCCCGTTTTATTGTAAATGAAAAAATAGGCTATTGATTTAATACATTTCAACGAATATGTATCATCAGTGTTGTCTTTCTGCATCTGAAATCACATGCTTTCTTATGCATTTACTTAAGTAATTTATGTTATGCATGTATAATCCGGACAGACTACATTTGCGTTGTTATTATTATATTACGGGATCCACCATCATGGAGTAATGATTGTGTTTAGATGTGCCATTTTCAATTTCCATTATTCATTTCTCATGTACTTTATCTTTATTAACTCCAGCTGCATCTCTTCTCCATGTACAGTTAGAAATTCATTGTCAGCTAATGCAACGGCAGTCTCAGCTGTCACCTGACCTTCTTTATCCTCCACTAAAAGCTTCACTGTCAATGGCACGGGACCATGGAGACTGTTTCTTGGTAAATGGTGACTGGAGGTCGTCCCCAGAGCCCCTGAGTGATGGTGGCTCATATGAAGTCATTACAGGCAGCATCCATCTTGGGCCGTGTGCTCAATGGCGTTGCCTCCTTAGTCAGTTTCATCCTTGTCAGGAGCTCCTGTGGACACTGACTGGATCCCATTTAGGTTTAACCGTGCCAGAATGAATCTCCACCGTTTCAAAGGCCACCCACAACGGGATTCCCAGTGTAATTCTGTCGGGGTCATTTGTTACTACAGCACGTACGTAACGCTGTGAATGTAGCTGTAGGAGGGATATTACACAGATCAAGCTTCTACATGTGTCAGCCTGACTCATTATGGAAATAAATAGAGGCGTGAGATTGTTCATGTCTGTGAATGGTGCACTGTATCTTTTTTTTGGGAATGGCTGCATTTGGTTCTTTGAAATGGGAGAGGAAAGATAGGATAGTCAAAGTTCGGAAAGGTGTTAGCCTTATATCTCTCAGGTAGACCTAGGTAGGTTTCATAATTATTTGGAAATTAGATGCGTCAGAACCAACCGTTGACCTTCTCTGAACCAGATATAAGCAAACTTTCAGGCACACTTCCATGATGTAATCAAAGCTCTTCAAAGCATTCTTTGTTCTGCGACCTTTGTTTGTAAATCCTGCTTTGCTTTTGTCTCCAAGAATGTGGTTTGAGAAGGTTTGCCCTTTCTCAGGTTCTCAACATTGTTATAAATGGATTTTTGGAGCTTTTCTTAACCGTCTTTGACTATAATCCCAGCGTAATGAGGGCAACAATGCAGCTGAACGTTGCGAAAACCTCCAGGTTCCCTCATACTAAAGAAGGGGCGTGGTTATTTGGTGGGTGTGGCAAGACATCTTAAAGGGACAGTTCACCAAAATAAGTTCCAAAAAAATTTACTCACCTGCATACAATTCGGGCCGTAGAGTTTATTTTAACATGGGAATGGTTTAGCAGTACATCACTTGCTCAGTAATGCAGTGAATGGTTGCCATCAGAATGAGAGTCCAAACGGCTGATAAAAACATCACATTAATCCACAGCACTCCAGTCCATCAGTTAATGTCTCGTGAAATTAAAAGTTGTGTTTGTAAGAGCACCATGGCAAGTTGGCCTGTGTTTTCAGTGATTTTTAATCCACTGTTGCGGTTGTTGCTTGGTTGGTGTTTGTAGGTTCATTCATATCATAAATGTAATCCTATCTTTTTAGTTCTTGGGTATCTACAAAAATGACAATGCAGTGGGTTTAGGCATCTTAAAAACGCTTTAGGTTAAAATGAGTGCTGTTAAATAATTAATCACATCCAAAATAAAAGATTTGTTTACATGCTATATACATGTATGCTGTTTGTAATTATTACATTAATTAAAATTTATTTTATGTCTATAGAAAGCACGTTAAATGTAAGTAAAATGTCTCAAATAAAATGCTTCAAATACGTTTTTGGGGAATAATTTGTTTGTAATAATGTTACATTGTCACAATATTTATGTAAAAATTCAAACAACATGCTTATTCTGACTTGTACATATTAAAATATATAAAAGAGTAAGGAAGCATATTAAAGTTTATTGTATTTTAAATGAGAAAAACCTAGGATAGTTAGGATAAAAAAATTCAAATGACAACTAATTAGTATTTGGGGTGAAAGTAATTATTTTAATGTGTCATAAATTGATTTTTGTTGTAAATATGCCTGACAAGATTGCTACACTGAATGACATTTTAGTGGGTAAATTTAATCAGTAAAGGAAAATATATAATATTTAATTTTGGAACCGAAAACAAAAACAAAATTGCAGTAATTTAAACAGAAAATGTTATATTATATTTAAATAAAATATAAGAGTAAGAATATATAAGACGTAATTATTTTCAAAGTATGTACTGTAAGTGTGCATATTTATATATACACAATACACATATGTAAACAAAAAAAAATATTTTGGATGCGATTAATTTGACAGCACTATTAAAAATATTCAAGATTGTGTCAGAATATCATTTTAAAAGCCTTATTGTAATCATTTATCTCTTGTAGATACAATTCTGCAGCCATAACGAAATAAAAACACTTTATGAAGTGTAACCTGTGCTGCGTCTGACTTGATTCCTCACGTGTGTGTCAGTGCGTGTAGGTATTTCATGGAAATAACTTCCTTATACCTCACGCTTCGAGTCAGCAGTGGGAATCTCCAGCTGATAACTGGAACGATGCTCTCGCACATGAATTTCCCTGTTATCACAGTGGAATATGTCAGCATTCGGCCCCCACACACTTCCAGTCTGTTTTATAAGTCCAGACTCTCAGTAGCAGCCCTTGGAAGTCCACCTAATCCCTCTGAACTACAGGTGGCGGGAGAGAAAACTTTTGCTCTGGACTGCTCTCACACCCCCTCTTTCTCTCTCTCTCCTGGTTTCCAGTGAGGTGGTAATCCTCCATCTGAAAAGGAGATCCAAGCTGAAGCAAAGACGTTTTGGGTTGGCACGCTACAGAAAGGGACCTGTCACATTGCTCCTCAGCCGCAGTGTTAACAGGACACCTGAAAAAGGGGCGAGAAAAGAAGAGAGAAGGAGACTTTAGGGACAAAAACTGAACAAATAGACCGTTTTGTGTCTCACAGGAGTGTGGAAGACTGCTGTCTAAGTTACTGGAGCTCATTGAAACTTCTGTTTCATCTCTAGGCTGGCACAATGAGTGCTGAAACTGTGAAAGATGACTACGACTACTCAGACTGGTACGAAAATGCATTGCCCACCAAACCTCCTGTCGAGTAAGTACTCTTGAATTGTGTCTTATGAATGATCCCTTATGGTAAATTGTAAAATGAAATCAAAATTTTGTTGTGTTTTGTTATAAGTGGAAAAAATCACTATTTGTAATATATTTTGCATTATAATAATTTAATATGTAAAATGTATAAATTCTATAACATGACAAACAATAATTAACAATGTAAAAGTTTCTGGTAAATGGTTTATGGTTTGATTTGAAATATATATTGAAATATATAAAATATGTGTGTATGTATGTGTGTGTATATATATAAAAATATCATATATATATATTATGAATAGCTATACATTATCATAATTAGCAATATTTTATTTTATAAACTGTTCATTTTATAGTTTCAATTAAAATATTAATTAATTTAATAACTTATCTTGTATAATATCATATACACACACACACATATTTTACTGTAAATATACATGATTAAAAAAATGCATTCATGCCATGGGTTCTCTGGGTTTAGACATTAACTTCTGTGATTTCAGATAGATAAAGATGGTTAAGGTCATCAGATATTCATTAGATATCATCTTTATTGCTGCTCATCATATAGTCTTTTGCCATCTCATAATGCACTACTCAGAACATTCATACGGTTCCAAGTCTACAGGTGTGCAAACATACCTGATCATATTTCTGCTGAGAGTGATGTGCACATCCATCACTGCGACTCATGGAGAGATTTTCTGACTTTGATCTCATCTTTGATTCTTTTCACATATACAAGAGACTTTTCGTCTGGATTTTAGGTAACAAGACACTAAACTGTGAATCTACAGTTACTTCAGTACGTCACACTTTAGCCTCCTCAAACCAAACACAATCAGGATCTTTTCATTCATCTCTGAGCTTCTTTCATCATGAACTTTAGTAGTTGTAAGTTCATCGCAGCATTTCAGTTTACTCAGAAGCGTGAGGGGGGTCGTGTGCTGGCGTTTCTCGTCAGTCACATTACCTACAACAATGGCTTTAAATGAATAATCTGTGTTAATGTGGTTTGGTAGAAGTGCTCTTGTTAGTAATGGTCTATTGCTTGGGAACGGAAGGGAGGAAGGGAGCGCGTGCAGGCTGAGTAATCGGCCTGGATCTCACCAGCTTATGATAAATACTCTGTGTTTGTGAAATTTTCAGAGTTATCCTACCATGTGACCCCACAGCTGATGAAGGCCTCTTCCACATATGCATTGCTTCAATATCTGTGAGTTCCCTTCAGATGAGACATACTGCTTTCTTTATACTCTTTCTTTTTTACATTTTTATTTTCTATTTTTTCCCCCAGTCAATACAGTGATATATACCAAAGTACTAGTGATAGACTAATATGAATTGGCCAGGATTATTAAGCAGACAATATTTGGATATTTTTAGATGCACCTTTGTGTAAAAATCTGGAATTTAACCTTGTGAATGGAAAATAAACCATTTATTTTACATTTTTATTGCTATATATTTATAGTTTTACATTTCTTCTGAATCTTGAGTAAATAAATGGTAAAATAAGTCCTCATTTTGGATTATTAAATAAATAATAAAATATATATTATTTATTTATTTTTATCTATTATTTTAAGACGTGGAAAAATCCCTTACAAATATCTACAGATCCCAGTCTCCAGTGTTATTTTAGTATTATTGATATGCTATTAGTTTTTATTTACACCTTGATTTTGTTTTTATTTTTATATTTTCTGTTTTCATTATAATTTTAGTCAGTTTTGTAGTTTTACTTCTTTGTCTATATATATATTTTTTATTAATGTTTATGTAAGTTTTAATTGACTTGGCAACTAGCTGAAATCAAATTCTTCTTTTCTTTTTTTAAGGAAATTGTAAATAATTAAAGTTTTTGTTTTTTTATGATTTGACTTTTGGTTAAGTATAACAACCATGCCGATCTCTACATTAACCACAGCAAAATACCATAGTATTTCCAACAAATATCATGATACTGTCATAGTAATTTTGTATAAAAAACATTTCAAACCTGCTCATATTATTTGTTGTCACTCATCTTGTAACTTGACGTCCCACTGAGCTCCTGGCCCTTTGATATTTACACAAAAAGCATATGCTGATTGATTATGATGGACCCATGTGGACTCAGAGGTCATGACGCTTCCTAAAAGTGTTACAGGTCACTGCAGGTCACTGATCCCAGGCCTGTGCACTTACTCACACCAGAAACACATGCAGCTTCTTTGGAAATGGGTTCTGCCCTTGTTTCATAGGGGTCTGTGGTTTCATTTGAACCGAGACGTTGTGACGCAGAAGGGGTTAATAAAGGGTCAAAGTCCCAGCTGCACCGGCCTCTGGTGGGCCTTTGGAGGATGTAAGACTGATAAACCATCCTCTCTTTATGTTCAAAGCTGGTGGTCATGCTGGTTCTTGCCATCCTGGCCAGACGACAGAAGCTGGGTGACAATCAACGGGGACTTACAGGTTTACTCAGGTCAGTAAATGACCCAGAAGCTCATGGTAAAATCAGCCTAAGACCATTTTAGCCACTAGGTTTACATTATGCATGGGGAAAGCCGCTCTCATATTCATTTTATAGTTGTTTATATTGATCATTTCTGTTTCTTTTCTTCAGCCCGGTAAACTTTTTAGACCACACACAACACAAAGGCCTTGCTGTAGCTGTGTATGGTGTTCTCTTCTGTAAGCTGCTTGGAATGGTCCTCAGTCACCATCCGCTTCCTTTCACTAAAGACGTCACGAACAAAGGTAGGGTGACAAGATTTAGTGCTGAAATGCATTTATAGTGTGATTATGGCAGTATTTATGTAGTTTTTATGTTTAATTGTATGGAAGAGGGCCCTATCATACACCTGGCACACTGCGACCCCGAGTCCCAAGTGTTTTTTGTTAGTTTCAGTCTGACGTGGTTATCATTTTCACTTTGAGCTCCACATTGTTTAAATAGCAAATGCATTTGCACCCATTTGTGCGTTCATGGGCATGCTGCTCTGAAAATGAGGTGTGTTCAGGCGCATTGTTGGTGCATTATTATTGTGAGGCAAATGAATATGGTTGCGTCAATAACCAACTAAAACCTAGTCTAAAGTCAACAGCACAGTATTTTTTTAAGAGCGCTTTATAATATTACCCGTTATTTTATTATAGTAAAATTGTAGTAACCGTGTTTTTTTTGTATCTAACTGCTACTTATATACTTTAAGGAGTCATATGATGTTGCTAAAAAGATCATTATTTTGTGTATTTGGTGTAATGCAATGTGTTTATGCGGTTTAAGGTGCAAAAAACACATTATTTTTCACATAATTGTACATAATTGTTTCTCCTCTAAGCCCCGCCTTCCTGAAACAGGTAGATTGCTTTGATTGGTCAGCTATCCAGTGCGTTGTGATTGGCCGAATACCTCAAGCGAGTGACTGAATTGTTACACCCTTTATAATAACATGAAGCTGCGTCCTGGCGTGATGACACAAAAACAATAAAAGCCATTACAAACTAGGCATTTGTTGCATCCAGTGGAGACACAATTACTGATTATCATGACTTAGTTCTGTCTTTTTAATGCATTGCATTGCATCGTGCCTCGTAAATGACAAATAACAAGCACTACCCTTCACTGCTCGAAACTTGCATTTAAATAGTAGGTAGAAGATTCTTTTAATTGGGAAACTTAACTTACTTAAAGGTTGTGAGTCAGAAGCGCCAGACTGTTTTTGCAGAGGTAGAATTGCTCCACTCTCTGTGCAAAGCTAGCATAGGCTGCTCTCTCAGGTTCAGGAAATAGTCCTCTGTAAATGTGCTGAACACACTCTAATATTTGGGTTGAACTGTTCTGGAACAGAGTTGTAAATACAACTTAACCACTGATTTCTAGTTATGTCCTCTTTTGGAAGCACAAACAAAGTTGTTTCACTTTCACAACAAAACACAGCATCTCCAGAACATGGCACCCGCAGCAACACAACAGCGAGAATAATAGCTTTGCCTTCTTTCTTTAAGTAAACGTTTGGGCGGTGTGTCTAGACTATGCATCTATCGTGCCGACTGTTTTTTTTTTTCGTTGTTAAACTAGCAAAGTGGATTTAGACACGCTCTAAGTTCACAAGCACTGTAAGTTTCAGACCATCCGCTTAGATCATTAAAATAGGACCCTAAGACTTAGGACTAACAAACAGAAGGTTGTTGGTTTGATTTCCACGAGAAATGAAGTTGTCGTCATCAGTGTGCACCAGTTTGGTCAGGGATGATCATTTATGGCAATGTTACAAAGACAGAAATTCTTTATAGTTTAGAAAGAAATCTTTCTTTTGTACCATAATGTAAATCAAAGCCTTTTTTAGAGTTGGGAACTTGACTGGGTTGGAGGGGTATAGTGGCTCACCCTCACCAGCGCTATCAAATGAACACTCTCTCTATTCACCAGATGGCAGCTATCCAAACCAGGCTCAGTTCACACAAGAGGATGAAAAGTAGCACCCTACCTGATCTTTTTTTTTTTCCTCTGAACTGCTAGTCCTTCTTACTTGGGTTTTGTAATTGGATTATCGCCTGCATTTTTGATTCTTTAGCAAACTGGGTCTCAGACAGGCTGTGTTTGTGTTATGCAACTGCTGCTTTAATGAATTTTGACTCAAGTCTGTTTTTGTTGATGGCCCTCTATTGATATTCTCCTCATTCTCGATCATATGACATTTTTTTTGCTGCTTTCATAGTTTAAAAATCATATGATTAAATGTAGTCATTTTAGTAAAAATAGCTTACAGTACACTTAGGGATAATCCTGCATATCTGGATTCAGAGGATAACAGAAAAGGTGCATCTAAAAGTATCATTATTTATTCACTTTCTGTTCATTCAAAAACATTTTTTGTGTTGAACACAAAAGAAGGAATGCACAAGCATTATTCTTGAACAGTTAGAAGGAGACAGATAGTTGTTTTGATGTTTTTTTACTGGTCAGTTTTTTGACACTGTCAGACTCAGACCAAAATAAGTGCCATAAATGTTGAAGGGGTAGAGACAGATAGTCATTTTGATGAATACTTTTATCTTTTAGGGTAAGGCCATTCCAGTTTGAGAGCAGAGAGATGTTTATTTTGTTCTGTGTGTCTGTAGAGTTCTGGCTGATCCTGGCTCTGTTGTACTACCCCGCGCTGTACTACCCTCTCCTGGCCTGCGGGACGCTGCATAACAAGGTGGGTTACGTCTTGGGCAGCCTGCTGTCGTGGACACACTTTGGAGTTCTGGTCTGGCAGAAGGTGGACTGTCCCAAAACAGCACAGGTACGACTTGCCATGAATATATGGATCTACTTTATGGGCTCTTACTTCACTTTCCCACTGTGTGTTGAATAAGACTTGCAGAAACTTCTCTGTTGCCGCTTAAGTTCATTAACCTTATCCCCTCGGTTTGAATGGTCAAACCTCACAATAATTTGTTCTGCCTCTCAGGATTTCACCGTGAAGCTTTCCTTCAGTTAATCACTTTAGTTTCTGTCAGAACTCAAGAAAAAGTGCCACGTTACATGAAATGCACAATAAAATGAAATATTCTAGTTTAGTTTGATTGCACTGCTTGAATCAAACTGCAATACTGCTTCTCACTGAAATCCATTCAGTGGCAAAATAAAGAAAGCCTTGTTAGGTTTGTAATATAAATTCTGAATGAGAATGATTTGCACTGAAAATGGGTGGGTAATGTAGCCAGACAAAGGAGTGCAAACATTTGATGTTATTTGACATTGATTGGTCTGTTTTTCTCCTTGTCTGCAGATCTATAAGTACTATGTGCTGTTCAGCAGCCTTCCTCAGATCGCTTGTCTGGCTTTTCTCAGTTTCCAGTATCCGCTGCTTCTGTTCAAAGGCTTACAGAACACAGAGACGAGCAACGCCTCTGAGGTACCACTGTCCAAAAGCTATTTTAAAAAGATGCAATTCTTAAAAATATATATTGAATGGGTTAAAGATGAAAAGAGGGTTTTAAGCATCAAAACCATTGAAGTTTAATTCAGTTTATTTAAAAAACAAAAAGGAAAAAGTTAATAATCTTTGCCAGTATCCTTTAAACCATGTGGTTTTACCCATTTGTCAAGATGTTTTTAATCCAAAATTAGTATGATCACTTTTGCATTTATTGATTTATTTAAGTAAAGGTTTTTTTAATATAAATATCTATATGCTGAATGACAATTAAACATTATTCCGCCAATATTTTGACATATTATTTTCCCAAAAGTTGTGCAAAGTCCAAAATGTTCTGATATCATAAAAACTATATAGATAATATATAAAAGATTACTACAGAGAAATATAAATTAAAAAAGGTGAAATTATGGCCTAATCTAATTAAAGCACAATCTTGCATTATCATTCCTTTAAATGTAACTGCTTCTATGGTTATTAATATTTTAAAAACATATATATTATGGCCTATACACACAAATATATATATATATAAATTTGAGTTGTAAAAAAAATACATATGTAAATAAAATGAGTGTTGTCAAACAATTAATAGCCATTAATTGCATCCAAAATAAAATTTTTGTTAACATAATGTATGTGTGTGTACTGTTTATATTTATTATGTGTATATATGAATATAAACACATGCATGCATATGTATGCATACAGTATGTTTTTTAATACATTTATTCATAATTATATTAATATAAACATAGACATGTATATTCATGTAAATATTTTCAAAACATACCCTGTATGTGTGTGTATTTACATACACATAATAAATATACACAAAACACACTGATATATTATGTAAGCAAAAACGTTTATTCTGAATGCGATTAATCATTTGACAGCCTCATTAATCCATTATGAATACTTGGCATGCGTTTTAAACTATATTTGTAAAATATTTTTCCTTTTCTTTATCATGGACACTCTTATTGATCAGTTTGTATTGAACATTGTTTTCTTTGCTGTACTTTATTCAACCCTGTTACAACAGAACTGTGACCCATTTTCGGGTCACGACCCTCCAGTTAAGCACCGCTGTGTTAATTCATAATGAAGGGACTTAGCAGCATGGAAAGGCAAGAGGGGAGTTTGTAAACTCGCACCTGCATTCCAGAGCTCTAATCATTGTAAGCAGCTCAGTGAGATTGGGTTGTGTTTGACTCACAGGGCATATAACACAAACACAGTGTTGTTTTCTCACAGGAAACACACAATACCAGTGTTATTCAGCTATAATCGCTATGATGAAAACGTTCGGATGAAATAATTGAGGAGCCATCCCCTCATAACACATACGAGTAGACAAATCTAGATCAGTTTTTTAGAATTAATGTCGTTTTTGTCACGTCACGCTGCATGATAGACAGTTTTTGTTTTTGAGATATATCATTTAAAGATTGAAATCAACAGAATGAATGTTACTTGTTGTTTTTTATCTTTCTTGCAGGACCTCAGCAGCAGTTATTACAGAGATTACGTGAAAAAGATTCTCAAGAAGAAAAAGGCCACCAAAATCAGGTGATGCACACTTACGAGGACAACATTATTCATTAACCCAAAGGTTCGAGAAGCTAAAAACAGCAGAAATTATATTAGTAACCCATAACAAGAATTTCAGTCAGTGAGCTGATACCTTTTTTAAATATTTTAAAGTATTGTTTCACATTATTGCTTATTTTGACTTACTATTTTTAGTGCCTTCAAATAATTAATGTCCAAAAGAAAGGTTTTTGTTTATATATCATAATATATGTGTGTATAATGCGTATATTTGTTATGTATGTATAAATGCAATCACATGCATGTATATATTTATGAAAAATATGTTATGCATATGTTATATAATATGTATATTGTAACGCTGGTGTTGTGTCCGTGAGTGGTGTGCTGTAATGTGCAGCCGTGCTTCTCAGCGCGGCGAGAGAACGGAGGAGACGA
>JAUCMR010000062.1:15835836-15843336 GCA_032357425.1 Enteromius argenteus
CTGATAAGCAAAAGTGAAGGCAGCTGGGGAGAAACAGGTGTACAAAATCAACTAATCAACAGAATGACAGGGAAAAATCAAATGGACAGGACTAAACCAAAATCATACAGAGACAGGGGGAAACATGGCACGAGACAGACACAGAACATGACATATATAATGTTATATATAATATAAAATATAAGACCAGAAATACATACATGTAAATATACACATACAGTACATATATTATGTGAACAAAAAGTGTATTTATGCATTTAATAATGATTGTTTGACAGCACTAATTATTTTCGTTATTATTGTCACATCATCAGTGAATTAACATCATATTAAGAAAGAAAAGTAAATTAGTTAATTTTTACAAATGTTGACTCCACTGGCTATACATTTAAAAACTGTAATATATTAAATGTAAATATATTATTATATGATTATTTTAAATTATTAAGGAATTATTTATTACTTAATTGAAATTAAATCATTTAAATGATCATGAATCACTTTATAAATAACAATTTCAGAATTGTTATCTATTTTAATGTCATTGGTTATTAACAACTGTATTATGATAAATTAGGTTTTTCAAAAATACTATCCCCCAGTTTCACAGACAAGGCTTAAGCTAGTCCCAGACTAAATAGCATGTTTGAGCTGTCTCAGATGAAAATATCTTGCTCTGACACATCTTAAAACATGTCAGTGTCATTGTTCTGTGTTAAGATGCACACCTGTAATATTTTCTTATAAGGCATTTTTGTAAAAGTTGCTTAAATATCTTAATTTAACTAATGCCTAGTCCTGGCTTAAGCTAAGCCCCGTTTGTGAAACTGGGCCTATAAATACTAAATAAGTACTATAAATAAAAACGCAAAAATGATGTAGCATATTAAAATGCCTGGCATATTGCAATGTGAACTAATCTTCAACCCTTTTGCTAATTGAGTGGATTTTAATTGCAGTGAAGGCAAGGAAAGGTGAGGTATTTTCTATTACAGCATCAGTCCACTGTACAATAGCCAGTCAGATGGGATATAGACTACTTCCTTCCTCATTTCCATTGACTGGCGGTGAATCACACCTACTGTAAATTGACTTAGGCAAAGATTGGTAGATAGCGATCTGCTGCTGTCCCACAGTCTGAATCATGAGCTAATGCCATTCAGTCTGCCTTTACTGTACAGATGCTGATCTTCTTTATGCAAAAATACACTGAGCGTCTAAAATGTCATTGATTACAGTCCCGTGAGCAATGTGAGAAAATGTTTCCTGTTGCGTGGAAACTCCTTGATGTCAGTATCATATAGTCTACATAGGAACACAGTGTAATGAAGGGAAATATCCATTGATAAGACTGGCAGTTATGTAGGTTGGTATATGGAATAAGGAATATATAGATAAACTTCAGATATGCCATTAAGAAGAGGCCATTAAGGTTGCAGGTTTGAATCCCATTAAAAGTCATTGTGTAAAGGGCAACTATTGTGCATTTATTGGGCATTTGGAAGAGTATGAAGGGTTATTATTTTCAAATTAGAATAAATTGTTATTTCTTATTGTTGTTTTTGATTCTTGCTTTTGCAGTTCCAGCGCATCAAAACCTAAACTGTTTGAAAGACTCAGAGATGCTGCTAAGTCTTACATCTACACACCTGAAGATGGTAAAATAAAATTTACAAATGCCGACAATATATATATATATATATATATATATATATATATATACAGTTGAGGCCAAAAGTTTACATCCCCCTTACAGAATCTGCTAAATGTTAATTATTTGACCAAAATAAGAGCTATCAAACAAAATGCATGTTTTTGTACATATAGTCCACACAAAAAAATAATAGTTTAAATTATAAAAATGACCCGTTCAAAAGATTCATTCTTAATACTGCGTTATTACCTAAATGATCCACAGCTGTGTTTTTTTTTAGTTCATGAGTCCATGAGGGACTCAAATGCAACAAAGAAGGTTCAAATGCTCACTGATGCCCCAGGAGAAAAAAACATGCATTAAGAAAACTTGAATTAAGGGTAAATTTAATTTACTTAAACATGTTACTGTCTTCTCTAGCCTCTAAAAGGCAGTACTAAATGAAAAAAATATTAAATTTAGGCAAAATAAGCAAAACATGCCAATCTCGATTCTGTTCAGAAGTTTTCACGCCCCAGCTCCTGATGCTTGGTTTTTCCTTCTGGAGCATCAGTGAGCGTTTGAACCTTCTATAATAGTTGCATATGAGTCTCTCAGCTGTCCTCAGTGTGAAAAGATGGATCTCAAAATCATACAGTCATTGTTGAAAAGGGTTCAAATACACAAAAATGCTAGAAAACTAAAGGATTTGTGGGAGCTGAAAGAGCAGCAGGTGGTTTAACTGTTCAAGACAACCAAGGGACTCATGAACGACACTAAAACAAAACATCACAAAAAAAATTCAGGTAACACAGTATTAAAAATCAAGGGGATGTAAACTTTTAAACAGGATCATTTTTACAATTAGTTTCTCTTGTGGACCATGTAAACATCTTTTATGTGAAATATCATATTCACGTCAGTACTAAATACATATTAAAATATATTCACATAGAAAAAAGTCATTTTAAGTTGTAATAATACTTTTTGAGTATAAGAGACTTATAAAAAGCAGTGTTTGAATTACTTTACTGTAATTGAATTTCTTTTCCATCAGTTTTTAGGTTCCCTCTGAAACTAGCGATCTCTGTGGTTGTGTCGTTCATTGCGCTTTATCAGGTAAACGCTCCAACAATGAGCCCTGTTTAGAGTTATTTCTGTCTAAAAGTATTAATTCATGTGCTATTGATTTATTTGATGTAGCAAGGTATGATTTGAAGGCCCTCTCTGTTGTTGTGAATGTGTTAGATGGCGCTCTTACTGGTGTCAGGAGTGCTGCCCACTCTACACATCGTCCGCAGAGGAGTTGACGAAAACATCGCCTTCCTGTTGGCCGGCTTCAATATCATCCTGTCAGAAGACCGTCAGGAGGTGGTCAGGATTGTAGTCTACTATCTGTGGTGTGTGGAAAGTGAGTCGCTTGTCATTCTCATACTATACTTAAGACTTGGATGTGATTTTGCCAGAGAGATGAATTTACTATTATTATGCTATATCTTGGTTAACATTGTTTGGAAAGCCTATTTGCCATTTCGGATGGCCTATAACAAACCATACATAATGGAAAGCTTCTTTATTCAGCTTTCAGATGATGTATACATTTGAAAAACTGTGTAACTGAGTAATTAATGACAGAATTGTCATTTTGGGGTGAACTAATCCTTTAATGACGATCTCTGATGAATTAGTGTAAGGCAGCACAGTCCTGCACATGTGAACTTGCATTAATCCAGACATGCATCACACATACATCCACTTTCTCTCGGCTTTAAATACTCATGTAAATCAGCAGATGAATAATGAAGTGGTCAGCAAAGCCGTCCGCTGAACTGTAGCTGGACTCGTTTTCCAATCAGTGAGTGGAGAAAGTGCTGAGGCGGTGAGAGTGTGTTTGAGGCTCATGTGACTGTGTTTGTTTCAGTTTGCTATCTGTCAGCGGTGACCCTGTCCTGTCTGCTCAACCTGCTCATGCTCATGAGGTCCATGGTCCTGCACAGGTGATGCTAACACACACACACACACACACATTCAGCTGCTGCACTACTGGCACATGATTACCCATGCGCTGATGTCACAAGCGTTTTAGATAGTGCTGTCAAACGATAAAACGCAATTAATCGCATTTTCGTTTACATAATATATGTGTGTGTACTGTGTATATTTTATCATGTATATATCAATACACATACAGTATATATTTTTATATACTTTTTAAAATGTTATATTTACATGCATACATTTATATTAATATAATTAATATTATATATACATATATTTAATATGTAAACAACATTTTTGATCTACAGCACACAGATTAGTAATCATTTAATAAGATAATACTTAAAACTGCTAAATTTGAAACTTTTTACATTTAAATATTAATACAGAATATCAATAGCAAATAGAATTAATAACAAAAATAAAAAGTATTTTAAAAATTTTATTCAAATTGTTTTAGAAACTGTAATTTACATTTAAAATGTAAGCATTGTTTTTTTACAATTTATTTATTTATAAAATATTTATTATATTTTTGTTATCTTATTGTATTTATCATTTAAAAAAAACCTTCCAGTGATATATATATATATATATATATATATATATTCACTTGAAGGAGTTATAATAAAAACAGCAAATATGGATATCTCTAATAAACAAATAAGAAACTTCTCCAAGTTTTCCCTAAGATATGCTGACATATTTCATCTTTTTATTGTTCATCACTGGCGTGTCTCCTGACTTCATGCACATATGTGAATGCATCACTAATAACTTGATAATAACTGACTAGCTGGAGGTGAAACAGGAAAAATCATTTACTAGGCTAATGAGAACGAGGTAATTACAGTCAGGAATAGCATATTAAAAATAATGTATTTTCAATCGAGTTTTTAAATGTGATTAATGGCAGTTTGACTCTGTGACCTGCAATTTCATCTCCGTTTCTTCTTCATAAAGAGATGCGCTCATTACCTGTCTCTGTGTGTGTCTGTGTGTGTTCACTCAGGTCTAATCTGAAGGGACTGTACAGAGGGGATGTGTTTAATGTGTATAACTGCCACAGGAGCATGCGACCATCCCGGCCCGCTCTGGTCTGCTGGATGGGCTTCACCAGCTCTCAGGCCGCCTTCATCTGTCTCGGTGAGAGCACGCTCTACTGTAACAGTGTGACACAGACAATCTGAAACATTTTACCTGCTGAAGGAAGCCTGAATGTGTACGCAAGCAAACGTTTTTTTTTTTTTTATTAATGAGCTAATTATTTTTAATTAAATGTAGTGTAGCACAGTTCTGGATCATTCTGGAATTTTTTTCTTTTGGACTTTTCCGTCCACACATGGCTTAGCACATTAGCACACAATAGAAATCTGTTATCGACAAAACAAAAATAAAAAATTGAATAATGTGCATTTATGGGGGAAAAAAGGAAATAAAATACAGTACATTTCTTAAAGTAATAAAGTAATTTATTTATATTTATATTTATTTGATTATTTATTATATTTGTATTTATTAAAATATTTATTAATTATTTTTTGTTGTTTATTTATATATTTATTTATATAAGATATTATATAGTAATAATGTTATTATTATATATATATATATATATATATATATTATAAAATATATCATCATTTACAGTTAGTACATCAACAGACAATAAAAATCCATCATAAATAAAGTTATTATATTTAAATAATAAATAAACAAATAAAAGTAAATAAAATAATGTGCACCAGGTGCTTTTTTTTTAAGAAAATAAGGTGTTTTTGTGCTGTTCTTAATAAATACATTTTTTTCATTATTAAAAAAAAAATGTTTTTCATTATTTTTATAACTATATTAAAAATATTATTTATACTTGGTACACTAAAAATCCATCAAAACATCTTTAGAATAATGTGCAGTGATGAACTTTCAGGAATATTTGAGAAAGTAAACAGGGTAAGTAAATAAATAAATATTTTTTTATTATTGTTTATTCATTTATTTTGTTCTATTTCTGTTCATGAATATGAATAACTAGAACATTCATTTTATTTATGTTTTGTCTGTTTAAAAAACATTAATTACAGGGTGCTTTGTATATTTGAATAAATAAATACCTTTATATTATATTTAAATGTTTATTTTTGTTTGTTTTATTTCATTGTTTTGTTTTAATTTTATTATGTCATTCATTGTTTTCAAAACTATTAAATCATTTGAAATAATAAATTATGAATGTTAAATGACGTAATGTTATGTGTCTGTGTCCAGGCATGGTGATCCAGACTCTGGTGTTCTTCATCTGTATTCTGTTCGCTGTCTTCCTCATCATCATCCCTATCCTGTATGGCACCAATCTCATGCTCTTCCATATTATCGGCCGCATGTGGTGAGTGACTCGGCTCTCCTCACTTTAGATGATGAGCATGGCTTCAGGGTCATGACCCCGCGAGCCACCGATCTCAGCTAAAGCCTCCTATCAGTCCTCTCTCATGAAGCCTGTCGCTCTCTTGTTCTCTTCTGAAGGCCCTTCTGGCTGATGCTGTTCCTGGCCGTGCTGATCCAGCATCTGACCTCCAGGTTTTTGTTCATCAAGAAGGATGCAGGAACAACAGATCTGAACAACAGGTGCCATTATACATAATATTACCAAAATTACAAACATTGTATATATTATATATTGTATATGCATTTTTATTTATTAATTGTTGTCAGATTTTTTTCCATTTCTATTATCTTTTTATTTATTAAAATAATATAATATTATAATTCATACTTAAATTTTTTATATTTACGTCAACAGACAATAAAAATCCATCACAGATGGGAAAGGTAGTTTATTTTGTTAAAATACGGCCAGGACAATTATTAAGAAAGTAAATAAGGTGGATTTTGTGTTGTTTAAAATATTAAAATAAATAAATACATATATATATATATAATTAATATATTTATATTAAATATGTACATATCATTTAATTAATAATTTTGTGTTCATCTCATTCAGTTTGTTGTTAAACAATATAACATTTTATGTATATCATTTATATATTTTATCATATATTATTAATTTATTGTGTTTACCAGTTATGTTTATTATGTGTACCAGTATTTATATATAAAAGAGCATCTACTGGTTTATTTTAGTAATGCACTGTATGGTAACACTTTATTTTAAGGTGTCCTTGTTACATGTTACATATACTCACTATTAAAATAACAATAAATTGTACATAATTACATGCAAGTAACTCTTAGCCAAACGCTAACCATGTAAGTACATGAAGTTAATTCATATTACTCAGTACTTAAATATATAATACTGTAACAAGCGCACCTTAAAATAATAAATACAGTATATCAGTAAGCCTGTATGAAGAAGAACATTGTTTTTTCTCCACAGAGGAAGTCTGTTTCTTCTCAGCTACATGCTGTTCCTGGTTAATGTGATGGTTGGTGCTATAGTGGGCATTTGGAGGGTAGTCACCACTGCCCTTTTCAACATAGTCCACTTAGGACGCTTGGATATCAGCCTTCTCAACCGCAACGTCGAGACGTTCGACCCAGGTACTGCTTTACATTCAGATGAGTTCAACACCAGTGCACTCATTTACTGTGGTTAACAATTAACCGCAATTAATCGATTCAAAATAAAAGTTTTTATATGATATATATTTATATGATATAAACTTTTATCTTAGATCCGAGTAATTGCAGTTAATCATTTGACAGCACTAATTATATTATATTATATATCTCAGTAGCATCAAACAGGACCTATCCGTTCAGATTTAGGCCAGATTTTTAGTTCTACAAATAGAAATGTACTTCAGTTATGTACTGATGTGATGCTGGATGTTTGTGTCTGCAGG
>JAUCMR010000062.1:15848336-15855900 GCA_032357425.1 Enteromius argenteus
GCAATCACGTTTTCTCTCAAGAATTCATTACAATATCCATAATGAAAAATAAGCGCGATTACAAGCACATTTTATTATAAATGTAAAAACAAATAATTGAAATGTTCAATAAATATATAGGCTATATTCATACTATATATTTTGAAATATTCGTTTCAGAAAAGAATGCATATAAAATAAAGCATGCATTACACGAGCCTTTGTTGGTTTTGCAAATGAAAATAAAAGCAAAAACACGTAAGCTATGTTCGATTGTTTTTACCTGAGCTCCTTTCAGGCGGCGTTCAATGTCCAGAGAACGGACTTCAAACCATTTATGATTTTACTGAACCCTGTGGTTTGTGCGCGAGAGCTTGCCTGTATTTATAAAAACACTTTCTGCGTTAGCAAACAATGTCCAATACATTTGTTCGTTCAATATTTTATTAAGGTCACGTACATAAAATCATATCAAAATCTTTAAAAGGTTTGAGTATTTTTTACATCATCATTGGACAGTTGGACACGAAACAAGCCACTATGCGTCAATTTACTGGACACTCGATGTCGTTTTGACTGATGGTAAAAACGGACCATTAATATTTATATAAAAAAAGAGAGAACATCTTCTCGGGTTACTTGGCTTACATCACAAATCGACATTTAATATCTACAGTCTATAGTATCCTAATAAAACACACTTGAAAATACTTTTGTGTGACATGCCACGAACAAGTAGGCTATCTCAAAGAGAAGAAAGGACACGTTCAGTCAGTTCATAAAGGCGAGAGATATTTTTAAAGCACCCGTTCGCAAAGAGATTAAAAATCACACATTTTTGGGATCCCACATTACACTTAACAAACTTTTTTTTCCAGGGTGATCTGGCTGGTTTTCCAGACACACACATGCTGTGAAAAGAGTAACGGTGATTGTTTTTTCCCCCTCAGAAGCGCTCGATGTCCACTATACAATAACGCTTCGATGACTTAAAATGGATGCTACTTGAGACATTGTACGTTTACGATTATGCTTAAGTGACAAGACTTACGGAAGGTGATTTATTTTATGAGGTTTTTTTAAGATAGATTTGTCCATTAAAGTCCAGTCCACTCGATAAATCTCAAAATCCCTATTTGTAATAATGAACACTCATCTTATGCACTTACTGCTAACTTGAGGTAAAATGAGCGCGCGTTTTTTTTTTTTCGGCGCGTGTCTGTATTACGTGAGTTGACAGTCCGTGTTCACCTGGTTTATATTGTGTTTCAGAGCAAACGAACAACAAACATCTCAACGGGGTTGTTTGTAATTACCGTTGATCTCCGCAGAAATGTTTACCGCCTCAGCCCCGAGCGGCAAACGATCGCTGTACTCGGATCCAACCTCAAACTCCTCCTGCGTTTTGGATTGTGACTCGGGAATGGATTCAGTAACCACGCTTCCCTCGACGTCCTCTCCTTCTCCGTCCCCCTCCTCACCATCAGCCTCGCCTTCTCCTTCTTCCAGCTCACTGGGGTTGAAGTTCTTCTCGGATCCCACAAAAGACGCCCTGGGGTCAAAATCCGTCGCTATTTGCTTTTCCATCTGATCCGGGTTTTGCGTCTTCATGATCAACTTGTAGGTCTTGCCTTGATACTTGTAGAGCAAATGGCAGCAGGTGGCGCCCAGCAGGGGAACGGTTGCCAAAGCTAGCAAAAAAATGCTAACGACCACTATAATTAGCAAAGAAGGGATTTTCTTTCTAGTTGTGAAGACCACTTGGACTTGACAGTCCTGGCCCCCATAGGTGAGGCACAGGGTGTAATTAGTGCCTGGCTTGAGGCCCTGGAAGCGATAGGCGTTGACGCCCTCCTCTATCTTGGACCACTGCACCACTGAATGTCCATTGCCAGTACTGACGCAAAGGTACAACATATCCAGGGGTGCCTTTTTGGTGGACGTCTGGAATAGACTAAAAGGCTCTCTATTCACAGTTTGGAGGTCTTGTTGTTGGCTGAGGTGAACGTTGGACTTGGCACTTGCCATCTGGAAAGGGTTCAGCTGAACTTTGGCCTCCGTTTCTGAAACTTCCAAAGCGATAACTCCGAAATCAAATGTGTACTGTTTGAGTTCGTCCAAGCTGAGGTTGAAAGCATGGTTGGAGATGTACTGCGTGCCATCATTTATTCCACATTTGCCCACAAATGGCAAAGTATCGGCCCCTTCTTCCTCTTGCTCTTTATCCACCGTAATCAGAGATGTTCCGGTTGGAAGGCTCTTTGTCTTCTCCTCAGATTTGGGCCACATGCTAATAACGCTGTTTTTGGAGCCTTTGGAACCAAGTTTGTCGTCTGGTAAATGGCTGGATGCTTTTGGGTCCAGCATGGGATTGATGGCATGCTTTTTGGTACCTGCCACAACAAGTCTCACCGAGCGCTCGACTTTCCCCATGTCGTTGACAGCAGAGCACGTATAGTTTCCGTCATCTTTCTTGCTAATGTGAGGGATGATCAAGGTGCCGTTTTGAAACACAAGGAACCTCCCGTTCGTAGGTGGCCCGTTAATCGGAATCTCAATTTTCTCAACAACGGCCGGCAAAGGGAAGGTAATTAGTTGGTTTCCAGCGTATATCTCCCACGTGACCACAGGTTTAGGGGTTCCTTTTGTTTCGCAGTAAAGCATGACCGTATATCCCTCATAGAGTTCCGTTTTTTCGATGTTTGGCTGATATGTGATGGACACTGACGGGGCCTTGCAGTCCAGTTTAGGCATGCTAGTGACCTGAGTGCCTTTGAGGTGGGAAGGAGCCTCGCAGAGAATGTTGTTTTGCTCAGGGATGGAGATTGAGGATTTGCTAATCCAGTCTCTGAGCCACTCAAGGTTGCAGGAGCAGGTGAAGGGGTTGTGGAAGATTTGAAGGTGAGACATGGTAACCAAAGCATCAAACGTTCCTTGCACAATTGTGGTAAACTTGTTATTGTTAATACGGACCGAACGCAGTTCCTTCAGGTTGGCAAAAGTATCCTTGGGGATACTGACCATCTCATTATTGTTCATCTTCAGCAGCTGCAGGGCAGTGAGATTGGTCAAGTCCTCCCATGGAAAATGCACGATTTTGTTGTAGCTAATATCCAAATTTTTCAGCTGAATCAACGGCGCAAAGGTGCCCCTCTCGATAGTGATGATTTCATTGTGAGCCAACCAAAGTGAGGTCACCTGGGTCACATTTATAAAGTTTTTGGATTTTAGCACTTTAATCTTGTTCGCTGAAAGACTCAGGGTGGTCACATTGGAGGGCAAGCCCATGGGTACTTCCAGAAGATCTTTGTAGGCACAATCTGTTAACTGGTGGTTTGATTTATCAGAGCATTTGCACTGCTCAGGGCAAATGTGCACACTGCCAATCACTGCAGTCCCCAAGGCAATAAGCATCAGGTATTTGGTTGCCATTTTCAGCACCTGCCAAGCACACATGAAGGTGCAGATTAGTACAAATGATTTCTATATTTTTCATGTACAAAGAACAGAGCCATATAAGTAAAAAAAAAAAAAAAATCATATGAAGTGATAACGCAAACTGACAGCTTTGCACATTATGAAGGTGAGTATAAAAAGCATTACACGTTCGTGCACATTTATTTTTAAAAGTTACCAAATGCAAATGCTTTTGTATTATTTCTTGTCTCTTTTGTCAAGTTGTTGTCCACTAATTAAGATTAATGTGAGGAAACTAAACAAAAAAAAAGACATCGGACATCTCCGAGCGTCTTACCGAACGGCTCGAGAACGGAACGCTTGGATCATGTCGCTGTCCAGCGTTCTGAAAACAGCGCTCTTCACTATTTAACAAAACGTGTCTGTTTTGTGAGTGTCTTAAACTTCTCGGGATTTGTAGCGACTGTTTACTAAGCTAATCGTTTGCTGAAAGTTTTAATGAGAAATGCACTTTAAGTTCATTTGCTCATGATTCGACACCGAGAATTGTCTAGCCTACTCTTAAAAAGGTTTAACTCTTTAATATTGCCTTACCTGTAAGTGATATTCCTAACACTCGCGCGGATTTCAGTCAACACGACACTTGAGGAAATGTAATAACAATATTTAATGCTCAGATGTCAGTTTATCCCAAAACATGATGCAGCATTTTATATCCCGCTGGAAATCTCTGCTGTTTTGGTTAGCAGAAGGCAGAAGATGCATTTTAGTGTCCGTGTGAAGCTGAGCGGTCCAGAGGCTGTTTTCTCCTCGCGCTCGAGTTTGGACAGAATCTATTGCGCGCTCCCGCCTCCACAGTTGAAGGGGAGGGATTGTGAACGCGCAGCCTCTCCCTTCAATTCCGCATTAAAGCCATAGGGACTTTGCCGTCTAGATGAAGGTTATTCATAATTCAGATACAGTCGATAATTTATATCACACGACCTATGACCTTGTTTGTCTTTTCGATGCGAGCATTACCGATACGCACATGATAGGCTACTTTTTCTTTATAACAACTATGCTTTTTTTCTTTTCTTTTGTATTCATTTTGCAGGTTAGTACTTTTAGATGAAACGTCACCCATGTTATATAGACTACTATATGTTCTAGCAACAAAGAAAACTGGTCATAAAAATTCTCAATTTGTTTCTGCTTTAAAAGAATAAAAACAGAATAAAACGACTAAAAAGGAAGTCCAGCTATTCTAGTGATCATCTGTTAATGAGCAGATCCTATTGTATTAGACTACTATTTCGTAGAATATTGTTATTTTTAATGTGCAGCATAGAATATTTTGTCTGTCATTACAAATGTCCTTAAAGTAAAATTTGCTGATATGATCAAACCAGTGAACATTAAAAAATAAATAAACAAGTGACCAGAGCTGCATTAACAATAGCAACATGATGGAGCGCAGCAACAGCTGAATTTTCTGCTTGTAGATTAATAATGGCGACAGAAGTTGAGTGATTTGTTGACTTGTCTGGAAGGAGTCTCGCTCTTTAATAAGGAATCAAATGAAAATTTGAATACACTTGACTTTGAAGGAGACAGACCTTGTTTATGTCTGTTCATAGCCTTTTACTATGTTGCGGTTTGCGGTGGTGAGCCCCTAAACCTTTTCATATGCTGCCATCTAGCGGTCATCTTATATACTTGTGTCATTTCTGCGGTTGATATTCGTTTTAGTTTGTTTTTTTTTTGGCAGATGCATTTTTGGAAATTAAAGGACGATACTAATAAATTTATTTATATTTATTTATAAGTATTTACCATAACAGCATCTTTGCATTTGTATCTCATATGAAGAAAAAAGTATTAATTATACACTCACTCTATTTCTTGTGCTGATTTTGTGGATGTGGCTTCAAAATAGGTTTATTAAAAAAAACTTTTGAAAAGTTTCATGTAAATAGCCCTTGTGTGATTCTCCCACATCATATGAAAAAGTCTAAATCATTAACTTTCCATTTTAAATTCTCCAATATAATAAATTCATCAACTAGAAAACATGCGGCATGAACCCGAACACATGTTCTTGATTATCACTGCAGTTACAGTGAAAAAAACATTTACTGAACTTCTAGAACATAGAGGGATAGACTTATTTATATAACCTTTAAAAGTTATACTGTATCTCATCAGAGCAGGTAAGTGTAGTATTTCATTCCAGCAGTGGATTTCAGTCCTGAGAGCTTCAAGAACTGAGTGTGTGAGGTACAGTAAGAGACACAAACAGACCAGGACTGGAAAACTTCCCTGAAGGATGCAAAAATACTTTAAGAGATGTAGAGTACAGGTGTGTGGTGTAGAGTATTATAGGCTTGAGGTTCGTCCCTGAGGTACCTGTGGTGGGGTCACATTCTGAGGGCCGTGTGTTAGCCAACGCTCCCTGAGGTTTCTCTCAGTGCTGCTTGAGCTCTTCCCTGTCATGGCCAAAAGTAATATCTGAAAATTGAGATGACGTTATATTTTAGTTGAAATAAATGAATATGATTCTATTGATATTTATTTCTATACTTATACCTATTAATAAATTTGTATCTAATTTAAATAGTCTCACTCCTCGTTGTTGTAACACCCCGATATGAACAACGGATGAAGCTCAAAGACACACATCTGAATATCACAAACACTCATAAAGTCATACGTTTAATAATGTGCTATTTTTAATTTTCCTAAATTCCTCAGATTTATTTACAATCTCACTGCCAGCCTTTTTATACCATGTTATTTAGTTATTTGTCTTTAAATGTATTATTTAGACTAATTTCCCAACAACAGTGATAATATTCTATGCCTTTTATTAAACACAGTTTAATGGAGCTTGACTGAGTTTTCAAAGAATAACAGGCAAAATGTGTAGATAAGAGTGTTTTTTATTTTGCATCCATGAATGCATTAAACTGAGAAAAAGAAAAAAAGAAAAGTATTAATTAAAAAATAAATAACACTCTGAGAAAATTAGTATCAGCTGTAATCAGAATCTTCTTTATTCATTTGTAATTATTTGTGTCTTTGATTCATTTAATAATTTCTATGCATTACAGTAAAGTTCTTTGACACTTGAGCTCGCATTTAACAAACTAGTTCACACACACACACACACATTTGTGAAAGTGACTAGACATGTTCTTAGCTATATATATGTATCTCTCAGTACCTGACAGCAGTGATTCTGGTCTGGAATCAGGGTCTTTATTGAACACAGCAGCAGAGGACGGTCGTGAAGGACAGACTGACACCTGCTGGTCACAACCTCGTAACACAGGTCCTGTAACAGAGCAACAGTTCTCATGAATGTGAGTGGAGCCTAATAACAAGCTCTGAGCGCGTGTCATCAGAACATTTCAGTCTGATATTGTCTCGAGGTCAGCATCACTGAAGCTTCTTATCTTTACTTCCCTTCCAGCAGCTGCAGATCCACTCTCTCTCTCTCTCTTTCTGTCCTTCCTTCATTCCTTTCTTAACTCTTTCTTTTTTCAGTGATTTCCTCACAACACCGACACATCCATCAAAAACAGAATTGTGATATTTAACCCAGAATTCAGAGAAAATGTCAAAACTCCAGATATTAACTCAATAAAAGTCAGAATGCTGATTTCTTAGTTTCTTGCTGGAATTTCTTGAGGTCTGGACTGGGATTAGTGCTGTAAAGGTTTTTAACAAGTGGGTTTAATGAGGGTTTAACAAGTCAGGGTTAGGGTTACCTTTCTGACCTTCTGTGTGAGGTCAGTATTGTTTCGTTTATTGATAGGAGTGCTTTAAAAGAAACCTTCACACTTCAGGAGTTACAGTTTACTGCTAAATGAGCGAACAATATCAGATCATTTCAAAACTGCTGTTTATTCATTTCTACTGCATACACTCTCAGAAATAAAGATACAGAAACTGTCACCGGGGCGGAACCTTTTCAAAAGGTACACTTTTCTACCTATTGTACCTTTAGGTAAAACATCTCTCTTTTGACCGCCCCAGTGACAGCTTTTCTATCTTTATTTCTGAGAGTGTATTAATTTGCACTGAAAGGTATTTCCTGTTTCATCCTAAGTCTTAGAAATAGCAGAATGTTTGACTTAAAGTGTAATATAACAAACACATACACACATTAACCCACTCTCAGTCT
>JAUCMR010000062.1:15856000-15876652 GCA_032357425.1 Enteromius argenteus
AAAAGTCTTCTTCTCAGGAATCCTCCGATGATCTTCAGAAAGCACAAGATCTGCTCAGAAAATACTCTCAAATGTCTGCTCGTCTCACAACCAACAGATAGCGATGGGTTCAGTGTTTATATATTCAGACAGAACTCATCACACGCGTCACTATAGCAACGCGAGTCACGCCGCTGGTGACGTCAGTGCCGCATCGCGAGCGCATCTCAGCAATTAAATATTTATGCACTTATTTATTTATTTTTCTTAATTTAACATTCATTACATCGGTTTCATCTAAACAGTTTAATTATTCAAAAAAAACAGCGTTTAATGATTATTAAGGGAGTTTGCAAGATTTCATGACAGTTCAATAAACGAGACGCTGATATTAAGACTGTCTGATCATTGTCGGACTGGATTTTTATTTCTTCCGAATTTGTTTTGTTCCGTCAAAGAAAATATAGTTTTAATTCAGTTTCGTTTATGAATGAATGTGTGATTTAAAATGCATCTAGTAAGTCAATGATTCAATTAGTTGTTCATGAAGACCGTCTCCTGAATGAATCACTGTTCGAACGAATCAAATGAATGAATGAATCGGTGTTTACGGGCTCCAAACCTCTATTCTCTTTTCAAAATTGACTTGGATAAATATGTGGAAACTATCCAGAGTTCCACTAATCTGAAAGCTGTGAAAACTGTAACCCTGTATTCATCCTTTGTGTCTTGATGTAGTTTTATTTTTTTATTAACCCTGGCAAGGTTATGTACATTGTTGTCGTTTGTTGTTTTTTCCGTTATTTTTATTTTTGTCATTATGTATAAGTGTATTTAATATTAAATATTTCATTGTTTCATTGTTTCAAAGAAATAATAATTAAAATAAATAAATAATAATAATAATAATAAATAATAATAATGATTTGGTGATAAAACCGAATGACTTGTTGCCACCTGCTGGCAGCTTTAGTTTCATTTGTAAAATATAATTTAATATTTATGTATTCAAAAATATCTATTATATTGAAAACATGAATCTTAACAGAACAATTAAGAATTTAATTTAACTGCACTCATGCCACCTCTGAGCCTCAAATGTCTAAAAAAATACATCTAAAAGCATCTTTGCATCTTTTTAACTTCAGGAATGCATTTCTGCATACATTTTACAGATTAGTGTTTTTAGATGAAAAAGTTGTCCGTCATAAAATAGGCTACTGTTTGTACCACACTGCAAAAAAAATGCTTTAATAATTTAAGAATTTTTAGATACTTTGGCTGGAAACAAGACAAAAAAATCTAAGAAGGAAAAAGCATGTGTTGCAGTTTTTTAGATCACTTCACCTTCATTCAAAACTTTTTGTTGCTTCTTACATGGCTGAATCAATTCAAATGTAATATAGGTTGTGATTAAAATACATGTGCAGTATGATGATAGAGACACTGGGTGGCTTCTCAGCTTCTAAGTAAGTAAAATGTATTTATATAGCACCTTTCACAGACAAGGAGTCACAAAGTGCTTTACAAAAATCAATAAAAACATATCAAACATAGATACAATCAGATATACGATAAAAATCACAACCAATCCTTACAGAAATATAATAACAGGTTATCCATTACTGTTTATTAAAAGCTATAGTCCAAAGAGATGTGTCTTTTAAAATAATCGATAGAGCCCATAGTTCCCAGAGTACATGGAAGAGGGTTCCAGAGAACGGTGCCACAGAACAAAAAGCACAATCACAAGAGATAAAGGCATGAACAAGCATCTCCATCTCTTTTCTTGAGACCAACAATCCAATCTGAGCAATGTTCCTGAGATGGAAAAAACAGATTTTACATGACTGTTAAAACATATGGCTCTACCAAAGCTGACACCTAGATTTCTTACATCACTGTGATCCAAATTAGCTGAACACCCCATAACCTGCTTAATCTTGATCTTTTTATCCTTATTAAGTTGTAAAAAGTTGTTTGTCATCCATTTATTAACGTAGAATAAACAATCCTGCAGAACTGACAGTTTATCTAGACTGTCAGGTCTAAAAGAAATATATAACTGAATGTCATCAGCATATAAATGATAAGATATTATTTTAAAACTGTTAATAATCTTGCCAAGAGGAAGCATATACAGGCAAAACAACAGAGGGCCAAGCACAGAACCTTGTGGCACACCGCAAGAAAAAGGGGACAGAATCAGACATAAAGGATCCTACAGACAGAAAAACTCCTGTCAGACAAATAAGATGAAAACAATCCAAAGCTGACCCAGAAATGCCTACTAGAGAATACAATCTATTAATCAAAGTGCAGTGATCAACAGTGTAAAACGCTGCACTGAGATCTAACCGAACCAACACGGAACAATCACCTGCATCAGCAGCCATCAACATGTCATTAGAGACCCTAAAGCGCATAAAACAAATAAAACAAATCGAGGCGAGCCTCCAGCCACAGCGGCGGTGTTTGGCATCACACAGCGCTTCGGCATCAGTCCAGGACCCCTCAGCGCCGCTGCCACAGGTGACCCTCAGTGCACAGGTAAAGCCCAAGCAGCCCTCAGTTCTGCTCACAATCAGACCACAAACACCACCGGACCATCTCAGAGACCAACATACAGGTGCGTTCAGGACAGGTGCTGGGGTGCAGAGTACAGGTGAGCGTTATACACTAGATGTAAAAACTCTAAATGTACTCTAAATAGCCATTTTAGAATTGGGTGATTATTTTATGTTTTATCATCTAGCCATATATTATAAATCAAACAGGCAGTATTTATAAGTGCCGGCCAGAGGAGGATGGGTCCCCCCTGAAGAGTCTTGTTCCTCCCAAGGTTTCTTCCTACATTTAATTTCATAGGGAGTTTTGTCTTGCCACTGTCGCCTTTGGCTTGTTCACTGGGGGTTTAAGGCACTGAAATACTGCCTCTGTCGCTGTCGGAAGTCCCATTTGTAATCGCCAATATTTATTGCAATATTCAGTAACATGCCAAAAAAATCGTATTTAACATGTGTAAAAGCAGTCCATTTAAATGCAAAAGTGAATGCATCTTTGTATAGTCTTGTAGTAGTCAGAAGTTTCATTCTTGAGCAAATAAGTAGATTCAGTTATTTTTATATTTTATATATAATTCAAAACCAGTTCAAAACAATTAAAAAAAATTCAGGTTAACACAATTATATACTCAGCACAAAAAGTGTCCAATTCACAAGCAAATGACTCTTCTGAACTGGTTCTTTACAGTGGTTCAAAAACATACAGAGCATTCAATGTAGTCTGATTAAGAGCAAAACCCTTTTATGATCTGGTTATTTCAATGAATCGTTAAAAAAAAACAAAAAAAACATGAACTTAGGCGTTCCCAGTTTAAGACAACTCTGATGAATCCTTGGTTATTTTAATGACCACGAGCAACAATGTCAGAGTTGCAGCCCAAGGCTGATGATACACAAGAGCAATGTTGCTTGGCCACTTCCCCCTTGAGAATGGGTAACAGATTTTAATCTGGATAATTTAGATCAGTCATGGGCTCTGTGTCTCATCTGGTTGTCTGTTGATGGTAACATTGCTCAAAGCGGCCCGTGTATCATCAGTCTAAGAGCCTCATGGACTCAGGACAGGTCAAGCTCCGGTCTACAGCTGTGATCCCAGGCCTCTGCAGCACCATATCAGTATCATATATTACAGCAATAAAACAAACTATTCAAAATAAACAATGCAAAAATATCTTTGAATAAAGAGTCTCCAGTATTATTTCCATCTTTTATGGTTTCTTCAGATTGAGATAAATTCACACGATAACAACGACACAGTTTCACACTGTATTAATAAACTGAGTTTATTCTGATTGAATTTTTACGGTATTCACAAGTTGGTCCAAGTATCAGCAACCGAAAAAGTAAAAAAAAAAAAAATTCACTAAAATCAATTTTATATTATTTTACTTTTTAACTCTAATCTAAAATTGAAACAATGAGGTCAATGTAGTTGCAGTCTCATAGTTATGTTGGGCATATCTTACATTCACTCTTTGGTCTGCTATGTTTTAAAATCCAAATCACATTCTCTCGTGTTCATTAAAGTGTGTAGCACCCTTCCATACAGTGATCATAACGTATGGGTAAACCTCACAAAACCTTCTCAGGGATTTGATGCAGAAGGTCATTGAATATATTTTCCTAAAGCAGTCAGCAGTAGTTAAAACAGACAGGTGCTGTAGACTGTGACTTTGTGACTGATCTCCTGAAGCAGCTCTTTCACAGCCTTCTCCAGATCCACCAGCTCATTGGCCTTGTCCTCCAGCAGCTTCTGATTTTCATCGTAGCTCTTCTCAAGATCTGAAAAACACAGAAGTTTAGCTCATTGCTCAGTGTTTTGTGATGCTTTTCTTCTAATGCTGATGCAGTAATATTAGCTTCACAGGAATTAAAAATGTACTTTTCAGAAGCTGGAGTTTGTCGCTGGCCTGTAGCAGCAGATTTTTGGCTTCCTGTTGGAGTTTCTCTGCTCTTTTCCTGGCCTCTGCCACTCCTTCAGCCTTCTGTGTGATCAGCTCCTCAACACTACTGTACTTGTCCTTCAGCTCTGAATCCAGATCCTACAGAAACACACCACTTGAGGTTACAAACCCACAACACTTTACAGCAGAGATGACATATCAAGTGCAGCTAACTCGTGCACCTTTTTGAGCTGCTCAGCCAGTGCCTTGATGCTGTCAGCCTCTGTCTCTGTGCTGTTGGCGCTGGTGGAGCTGTTGAGAGCCTTTTCTTTTAGCAGAGCTATGTCGCTTTCCAGCTTCAGGAGCCTTCGGGTGGCGTTACTCAGTTTTAGCTCTGAGTCAGACGTCTCAGACTCCACCTTTTGTACAAAAGAGGCACATAAAGTGTCTTTAAAGATCAATTCCAAATTAATAATGACTAAAACAAGCCTAAAAATCACCCCCTTAGAATAAATGGGTGGTAATGTAGACTTACAGAGACCAGCAGGTCTTGCGTTCCCTTGATGTCAGCACTGGCCTGTTTCAGAGCCTCGGTCACTGAACTCTGGGCGCGCTCAGCCTGCTGCAAGGCCTCCTTCACCATCTCAGCTGTGTCTTTCACATCCGTCGCCTCTTTTCTGTGAAAACCAGACAATATGCAAACATGTTGATCAATGAACTGGCCAGTAGGTGGCAATGTTACCACATTCCACAGATATGGTACATTTTAGTGAAGTGGTTCTCAACAGGGGCCCACTAGAGGGCCACAGGATGACTTAAGACATTTGAAATCACAAAATTACACCACCCTGCATCACACTTGCCAAATTTCATCCAATGCTTGTTTTTTGCCAATTTTTGGGGTGCTCATTACATAGTTACAGTTTTGGTTTACGTCAGATTTTCCTACTAAAGTCAAGTCCTAGTCAGGTTACTTTTTGTTCAATTCTCAGACAATTTTCACGTTTGAATGATTTAGAAGACATTAATTCATGCCTAATCTTGATTTTTAACATTCTGACTTTTTATTTCATAAATACCTGAAGGCTGATACATCCATAAAATAAAAAAAACATTCTTTTATCTTTATTGGTATTTTGGTAATAAATCAGGTAATATTGGGCCTTTTTTTTCTAATCAGCAAAATTTTATTACTGATCTTTTATACAGTACTAATATCAAATCTAAATTAAATGATAAAATAATGAATAAATAAATAAAATCATAATCTAATCTGAATTTTTTTTTTACATTTCCTGTTCTATAACTACTGTTTTTTTAATATATTATGGTTTATTAGCATGCCAGTACTAGATTCTGTTTATGAAAAACTCGAAAACTTACAGTTTTGTTATAATTACAGTATAAATACTGAAAATATCTTACATATAATATGGGTAGAGGAGGCTTGAATATTATGTTGGACAACGGTAAATTTTTGAAGCATTAGAGCAGCGGTGGGCAACTTCGGTCCTGGAGTTTAGCTCCAACCCAAATCAAACAAACCTGTCTTTAACTTTCTAGTGATCTTAAAGACATTGATTAGCTTCTTCATGTGTGTTTGATTAGGGTTAGAGCTAAACTCTGCAGAACACCGGCCTTCCAGGACTGAAGTTGCCCAGAGGAATAGATTTCTGTCAAATAGACTATTGCAGAAAATGACAAGAAAAATTAACCTGCAAAATACAAATTTGAATGATTATTAGATGGAAATAATAATCACATTTGGTAATGAGGGTGGCAAATGCCTACTATATCAAACTGTTCCCTGGGACTGATGTAAATGATTGAATAGATCTCAGACCTGGCCTTGCGGGCTTGTTCCAGCAGGCTTTCTGCTCTCATTATGTCAGCAGCGCTCTGGTTGAGGATGTCCTCGACGTCTGTCAAGCTGCCCACGCGCTCCCTGATCTCTGCGGTCAGGTTCTGCAGCTGGGCTGGAGTTGTAGGCATCTGCATCTGCAGAACCTCATTGGCCACGGCCTCGATGCTTTCCAGGTCCGCCCCATCTTCTGTAGAACCAGACAGAGTAGGAGTTAAAAATCAAGCATCTGATCATCCAAGCAATGTATTCCAGGTAAGTGTTTCTTACGAGTGAGGAAGTCTCGGATCTGTTTGATGAGTTGGCGTAGCTCCTCGTTGCTGCCATCCACGCGCTTTTTGGTCTCGTTGGTTTTTGCCAGCACTTCTTGAGCATTAAGCTTCGCTTCATCTGCTTTTATCTTTGCCTCTGACACCTGAACATACAAATTCAAGAAATCCTTTAAATCCTACAATGTCTTCACAAAAGCATTCAGCAGTTATCAAGTGCTTAACAGCGAGAAGATCCAAACAGAAGCATATCTCTACAAAAATGCATGACATCTCGACAGCAGATAAGCTATCAGCTGAGAAACCTCACCATTTTGGAGAGCTTGTCCACTTCCTCCATAGCGCTGATGATCTCCAGGTCAAAGTCTTTGGTTTTCTGCCAGGCATTGTGGGCGAGCGTGGTGAGGCCGTCACATCCCTCTCCTCCACACTTCCTGTTTCCTTCCCCGTCCACACAGCTCAGGCCTCCGCAGGGAGAGTCGGCACAGTGCTCTGAGCCAGCTGGACTGCCACATGTCTATCCGGAGAGAGAGAAAGAGAGAGCACAAAGTCAAAGCTAGGCTTTTACATTAACATATGCAAAAATCACTAGCCGGGTTTTCATCCAAAGTCACGAATTTTGAATTTAAATCGGAACGTTTCCATCCAACGAGTCAGAGAGAACAAAATCGACACTTCCTGATAAACTAGCACTATACATCACTAAGAAAAGTAGGAGAAGCTACTGAATATAATCATTTTCATATGTAATAAATCACTTGCGCCTCAGAGCGAGCAGACGAAACAAAATTAATGCGCTAATTGTTTTCGGAGGCAGATGCTGCTTTTTGGGAATGCAGTCATGTAGGACAATTATACAGAAATGCTTAAACTCAAGCATTTAAGAATGACAATAACAACATTTCAGATGCTGTGGAATGACATCGGACCACTGGTTCTGTCACAGGTTTTGTCGTCCCAAAGCGCAAAGTCACATTCGCCTTTTTGCATGCGCTTGGAGGACTTTATTCGCAAGATGCATTTACACCTTGCATTATTCACATGAACCCTTTTCCGCACCAGTCAAAAACCACCTCAAACAAGTGTTAACTTTTTTCGCAATTTTTTACTTTTTTTTTTTTTAAATATGTCATTTCCACCAATTTTGTTATCCAACTTTGGAAAACAAAAATACATGTGTATTCACATATGCATATGCAACTACAGGTGCAGACGCAAAATCAGTTTGCTCTCGAGTGTTCATGGACTGACCTTTACTATTCCAATATGGCCGACGGCTTACATATAGCGTCCCACAGAATAAGCCACTAATGAGGCATCTATGCATTTATTTTTATGGTTCCAGGTAGTTGCAAACTCAGAGCTATGCAATTGTGTTCTGGAAGTCTGATTACTAGCCCACTCCTAAGACTCTATGTAGTAGGGTGTGATTTTTCGGATTTTATTGAATAATTTGAATTTAATGTTTCAATTTTATTTTTTAGAAATCGAGGAATCATGTTGACAACTTATTGTATCTTTTACTAGAGGGTTAAAAAAGAAAAAGTTACTTGAAACATGTTGTACATTTTCAAATTGACAAAAAATGAAGTATCGGTCAAACGTTCTGAAAAAATGTTTCACATCGCCCACCCTTAACTCTATGACTCTAATCTCTTGATATTACTTAAGTTTTCACTTAATTTATAATTCACCAATCAGCAACAGTACACCTGTCTTCAACAAGCCACAATTTCGAATTTTATGTGACAAGAAACATAAGCCTGAGGATCTCCAATGATTTTTTTTACAAAAATAAACATTAAAGTGACATTGACAACTAAACTTTGCTAATTAAAACTACTTTATGTGAGTGATTAGATGAGCTCTTGACCATGTTCATCGATCTGTTGACTGCTTTACCTTCTCGCTGAGCTCAGACAGGTCCAGAGTCTCCAGCTGTCCAGCGAGGTTGTCCAGTTTCTTCGCAAACTCATCCTGCTGCTGAATGAACTCTTCTTTGGTCTGGTTCATCAAGTCCTCTGTTTCTGTCCTCAGGGTGGCAGACTGATTGACCAGGTTGTCCGGATCGATGGTGGAGGCATTCACACGGATCTCTGCCATCTGGGACTGCTCATAATATCGAGTCACACTGGCTCTGGCCCCTGTGGATTGAAAAACATGATGCATTGATGCATTCCACTGAAGAAAAGGGCTTTAGAAGATCTAGAGTGATTATTACTCACCTCGAATGTCTGAATTCTTCACAAACTCCACCTGCTCCTGAAGTTCCTTTACCGTCTGCTCCAGTTTCTGAGCTTCTTCCTTGACGGACTTCAGTTTGGTGTCGGTGCTGTTGCTGTCGGATGAGATCTCCGACAAGGTCTCCTCCGTGAGGTTAAGGTTGGTGTTCATTTCAGCCATCAAGGAACTTCAGAGAGAAGATATGTTCAAACAGATTACCCTCATGGGAAGGATCTACACTTGCTTCCACACTCTGAGAAAGGCGATAACTTACGTAGCTTGTTCGAGAAGTCCCTGGATCTCTGTTAAGGGCTGAGTGGCTGGATTCTGGGCCAGGATGTTGCGGATCGAGTTGGCGCTGCTCTCGATGTTATTGATGGTGGCCTGGTAAGGTCCGGTAATGCCAGTGGCTTTGATGGTATTGACTTTCTGGACCAGTCTGTGGGTCTGGTTGGTGAGGTCGCCCACAATTACATCCCATTCAGCGAAGCACTGGTGGCAGCGCTCGCAGTGTGGGAACTCGCCCGTGTAACCTCGAGCGCACGTGTCACACCGAGGCCCGGAAACACCTTCCACACAAACGCAGTGACCTGTGACCTTGTTGCACTGCTGCTCCGCGATGCCCCTTGGGTCGCAATCACATGCTGAAAATATACAGGAACACTGAGGTTTAAGTACAGGAACCTGACATTTAACGCAGGCTTATTATTAACTAAAGCTAATTCTGTTAACTGAAATGAAGCTGATGTGAAATATGCATATTAGAGATTTTAAAAAACAATTAAAGTTGGCAACTAACTGAAATAAGTTTTATCTAAAGCACTAAAATTACTGACTGGAAATAAATGAAAAATAAAATAGCATTAAAACTAAAAAGTAAAAAAAAAAAAACCTAAATGGTAACATAAAAAAAACAAAAAACAACTAATTACTAAAATTAAACAATTAAAATTAACTGACAAAAAATAAAAGCTAATCAAAAATATTTATAAAATATATAACAATAAATAAGTAATACTGAATAACACATGAGCATGATGTTGAGTTAACAAAGGCCTACAAAAAGCAAAAAATATTGTCTAAAATAATATTGTATATATATATATATATATATAAATAATACTATAAATAATACTATATATATATATATATATATATATATATACACATATATTTAACAATGAATTTATAAATTTGTAGTTTTTTTGCATTTATAAAAAATTTTTTTTTAAATAAAACATTGAAATTACATTTTTAACTAAGAATTCAATAATTATGTGGTGTGTTTTGCATAAAAGCATTGGCAAAATGCTGATTCAGTAAGTATATTTCCTCCAAATTTGTTTAACTAGATTGCTTAGCCACATTTCTACAGAAAGAGACTGATATTAGAAAGGCTTAAAAGAAACGAACCAAGATGTTTTAAGACAGTTCATTGACTGTGGCATTTTCTGCAAACTTTGAGTGACTGTGACCTTATTAGGCTGGAGATGAAAGATTGAGCGCTGGAGTCAGGGGGAGGTGGTGGGAGTGGAAGGATGAAGGAAAAGATTGTTTGCACACTTTACTGCTGCACGGCGAGTGTTTGGTGAACAAAAGGCAATAACTGCCCCACAATGACAGACGAGACACTCAGCAAACACCACGCTAGCAATGACCTGACATGAGGCCCTTAAACAAACATACTCATCTATAGAAAAATCTAGTTGTAACGGCCTTGTTAACCTTCATCAAGAAGAAGTTAAAGAATCTATTTCCATATTTATTTCCATGTTTAGCACTATTCCAAAGCCTACTTAACAAGCTAGCTGTCTACTGCGACAGATACCTTCATCCTGTTCAAACGTGCAACTTAAAGGACCACGCCACTTTTTCTGAAAATAGCAAATTTTACAACTCCCTTGGAGTTAAACAGTTGAGTTTTTGAATCCATTCGGCCGATCACCAGGTCTGGCGAAGCACTTTTAGCTGTAGCTTAGCATAGATCATTGAATCTGATTAGACCGTTAGCATCACGCTCAAAAATGACCAAAGAGTTTCGATACTTTTCCTATGTAAAACTTGACTCTTTTGTAGTTACATCGTGCACTTAGACCGATTGAAATTTTAAAAAACATTAGCATGTTGCTAAGACAATATACTTTTCAATACTGAGTGAAATATCAGCACAAATCATTTTGATGGTGTGTTCAAGCCCTACTGAAAAGTTAGTGTTTATGAGTTGGAAATTAAAATGTCAGGTGCATTTAAATGAACTCTGGGCATTGCATTCGCAAGGTTTCTCATTCCTAATTATGACTTTGTGGTGGCATTCATTCAAATCATAAATACAAAATCGGACACAGAAATGAGTCTTTTCCATGAAGGATAATATAACATTTGGCCAAAACAAATTATCTTAAGGCATCTTTACACAGCTTGCATGTTAAGGCTGCTCTGTGCCTGCTTACATTTCTCTGTAAAGACATAACACTTTATACAAATTTAAGATTCCATGCCTGCTCTGACCCACCACATCCCCTCATTTCAAAGTATACAGCTGAAATTGCAGTGTAAATGTATTTATGCCACCTTTGAGCAGCATTATGCAGTCAGTTTAAAGACACACAAATGCCAGTTCAGGAGCACTTCTGTGCCACCTTTGTAGTGTAAATTTGCAATTAGAGGGCAGGAATATGATACTGCCCTGGTAGCTTACTAGGATTCGTACCAAAGCGCATGTCTTTACAGGCAAATAGGTAACCAGAGACCCCCGAGGAGAATTTAGGACAATACGTGTGACACATACAATACGTGAATGGGGACCCTGTCTGGGACGGTTCGTTTACTTAAAACGCATTCCAGTGTGACGTGATTAAACACACATTCCTCAGGAAAAGACTCCTTTACCTAAGGCCGCTAATGCATACAAGCTACTAGAGATAGGGAATTATCTGGGAGGTTAATCCCTGCTATTATCCAGGGGGCCTCGGGAGGCACCGGGGGTGTTTCTTGTTGGGACAATGCCGTGAATGTGACCCCTGGAGACGGTAACAGGCGTAGGAGCTTTTGTGTTGGTGACGGGAAGTATTTAGTAGCAATTGACACAAAAATACTAGGATAGCCTTTTACTGTCTGAGGAACACATCTGCATTTTATTGTTTAAAAGCCAGCTTGAGGTTTGCATAAACCTTTGAAAAGCAGGTCTAAAATCAACAAGTTTGAAAGCAATGCAGCGTGTTTGTGTACTTAGCAATCATTTACATAGACGTATATGTCTAAGGCATGAGGATGTAAAACATATATCACACCAACTGAGAAGGAGAGTCACTGCCTCCCAGACTAAACCACTCGAGAGGTACTTCTGTATTTACAAAGTCCATTTAACTGCTGTTAAACATTCATGACAATGTTAACAAGCTCTTGGAAATTGTGCCTTAAAAAATGCACCAAATTCTGGGTTGGTGATATATTTGCCAGATTTGTGTAAACAGTAACCAGCCATGAGAGTAGTTGATGCAGCATGACCAACATTCAATTTCTATCAATGAATGTAGTCTCAAACCAACTGAAGATCTGCAGTAACTTTTAATTTAACCGTCAGTAGGTTTTCATTTACCAATATATGTTTTATATATGGTTGTCAAATATATGGTTTATATTTATGCGTGGGGTAAATATGTTCAGACCGCACAATAACTGTTTTTGATTTAAGATCTTTGCATACCGAGTCTGAAATTCTCGTCCAAAATTTTTGCACTTTAAAAATTAAATACGACCTCACGTTGTGTCAATGGCGTTTACGCACTGTACTTTACACTCTGAAACTTCTGTCATAAAAAATTCAGATCAGGTTGGATTTTCTGTGTTTTCATATCCGTAGCAAGCATTCTGATAGGAAAGGATGACGAACACGGAAAAAAAATGAATACGAAAATTTAATTATATAATGACCTTAAGTCTAATACTGTACAAGGTTTCCACTGAAACAGAAAGCGTAAATCTAAGCTACGCACTGCTGGTTTTGGAGCGAAACATAAAACTGTAACATTTCGTTCAGTGACGTGCATCAGTCAGCAGCGCTTAAACCGGCAGTGCATATACTTACTTACCGGCAATCTGCCAAAATAAAAGCTTTCTGGTTTAAAGGTGCTGTGACACAGAGTGTTTGAACTAGGTACTGCAGTTCAAATTTAAAATATTGGAGATGTTTTTTTTCACCCGGCCCCTCCAACTCAGACTTGACGCACACGCAGGTTGCCAGATTGAAGACAGCAACTAAAACGAGCGCAATGACGATGGAATGTGCTTTGTTTAATGCCAGCTGGCAACCTGGGGTTCTGAAACATGATTGGGTAAACGAAGGCGGGTTTCACAAACCAAAACAACGTCCTGCGTTCCGGGCCGGAATGCTCATCTTCAAAGGAGAATAACTGACTGCAGCAATGTTTTTCAGATAAACAGGTATGTTAACTTAGCATGTTTCTTAAATATCTGCAAACATATTATGTCATATTAAATCAAAATCCTACATACAGCACCTTTAAGGTTTGTAACTGTTGAAAATTCATTAAAAAAAAAAGATGAAAAAATTAAAATGTAAATATTAGCACTGTAATTTTTAAGTTTACTATAAAATAATTGTATTTTTATAATACACATTTTTTATTTTAAAATAGTATATTATCATACTTTTTTATTATTTTTTTTTAAATAACCAAATTAAATAAAGCACAATTATACTATTTTAATTGTTACCATTTTAATATAATTTTTTAACCATTTTTTTTCATAGCTATATTTAACAGTTCACACTATGTGCAGTGTCAGCACCAAACCAAATCTCTAGGTGCTCTCATGAGAACCAGACCGAAAAAAAACTTATGTGCACCCCTGAATATATGTATCCTTTCCATCTGTTTTTCATCACCATGCAGATAAGGTTATTGTAAAAATGCATGGGAGGAAACATCACTTCTTGAACACAACTATGTCTCGCTATCTTTCCTTTCACTAGGGCTTTTAGAGTTTAAGGATCATTTTACCAAATTTGTTTTACTCTTTGGCTAATAGAGCATGAGCTTTTAATTAACTTTTAGTTTTTAAACATTTATATATTCAAGATATAAATTATATAAATTCAAGATTCCTCACTTTTATTCCTTTGTATAAAACTCTGTTAAATGAACAAATGTAAATGTATAGCACCATATTTGATCGGAATTGGGAAATCAGTTGTGGCTGGACAAAATGTAAAGTTTGGGATTTCACAAGCTTATCGAACTAGTATTTAACAGGAAACCACATAAAGCAGAGCTCAAGCTGAACAAACGCTCAGCGCTGTGCTGGGAGAGTCACTGAGGGTGAGTCAACAGAGGGTTCTAGAGGGGTAACTGGATCTTAGAGGAACACGGGGGGCTTCCTTCTCCATCAGGACTCTCCAAACAAACGGAGGGGAGTGGGGGTGGAACAGATCTCTTGTCTGCACACCGCTTCATTGGTCCAAAGAGAGCCCAAAAACTGGTCTGCTTAAGACCAAACAGCTTATTAAAGGAATAGTTTGTGCAAAAAAAGCATGTGACTACCTTCATGTAGTTCCAAAAAATTTACCATAAAAGTAGTTTACTTGTAGACTAAAGTAGACTTGTGTGGCTTTGTGTGAAATGTTACTCACTGGAAACTTGTGAAGTAGTGGAAATGCTGATGCTGGGTCATATTTTGCATGCATTATTCTTGAGAAGGAGCTGTTAATTGGGCTGAGATTGTAGTAAAGTTCTAACAAAATGATCTTAAAGGAGATCTGTAGATAGCAGACGCTCAGAATATCATCAGAATCTGCACTTCCCTTATGTTCAGGACCTCAAAAGCACCAGAAAATTCTTCATCAGGTTCAAATAGATTTCTAAAGATATGTTCTGCACAGCAGCAAATACAGTCAGAGCGAGGACAAAGCCTCTTTTCTGAGGAGGAGTGCTGCAGCAGACTCTAATGGCCCCATCAGGGGAAGCCCACGAATACAAAGGTGCATTGTAGGAGTAGAGAGGGTATTGCGAGGCTTCGACAGATCCCCCCACGAGCTCGTCATGGTCCTGAACATCTGGGGCGAATCTTTATGCTAGATATTCCTACAGAACTGGGTAG
This sequence comes from Enteromius argenteus, assembly GCA_032357425.1. Lineage (NCBI taxonomy): Eukaryota > Metazoa > Chordata > Actinopteri > Cypriniformes > Cyprinidae > Enteromius > Enteromius argenteus. Next base: position 15,870,900 of record JAUCMR010000062.1, read on the forward strand.
TCTACAGATTTTATGGTTTGGGGTATTGGCAGAAGATTTTTCCAATGTCAGCAAAAAGAGTTGCATTATCTGGGTTTATTTAATGTTTAGCAGCGATTTACTTTCTAAAATTAAATTAGAATAACTGTTTTCCTGGTCTTATCGTGCACATTTAATTATTGTAAATTTTTCAGAATACAAAATAATAGTTTTCGGACTACTGTCATAATGAAGACTACATAGGTGAGGAAAAATTAAATAATAATCAGTGCTGTCAAACGATTAATTGCAATTAATCGCATTTATGTGTACATAATATATGTGTGTGTACTGTGTATATTTATTGTGTATATATAAATACACACAAATATAGCATATATTTCGAAAACATTTACATGTATATATTTATATTCATATAATTTATATTATATATAAATATTTTTCAAATATAAACATAACATATATTTTTTAATATATACAAGCATGGTTGTTTAGTTATATTATATACATAATAAATATACATAGTACACACATATTTTTTGTTTACATAATATACATAATCATTATTAATAATTATATACTAATAATAATATAAACATATATATTTTTCAGTTTGTATTATATTTAAAATACTTTCAAAAATATAACACAATACCGTTCAAAAGTTTTCAAAAACATTTCTGCTCATCAAGGCTTTATTTATTTGATCAAAAATGCATTAAAATAGTAATATTGTGAATTCTTATTGTAAATTAAAATGTTCTATTTGGATATATTTTAAAATGTAGTTTATTGCTGGGATGCAGGAATTACTTCAACATTCAGAAATCATTGTAATCTGATGATCAATAAACAATTCTGATTATTATTATCATCAGTTGTGTTGCTTATTTTTATTTTTTGGAGTTTTCATAATATAAAATAAATAAAATAATAAGATCATTAATATGAAAACAAGTATCACAGCCAACTTGTGTTATTATACTAAAAATAAAATAAACAAATAACACACTGAAATAAATTATTTCCTAATAAATAATATTCTTGTTGCCTTAAAAACACATCACATTACTAAAGCTCAATGCATTGCTATTATCACTATTATCATAATTGACTAGCTTATTTATTGCACTGATATTTTTCAGGTTTTTCTGAACTCACCGTGACATTTGACTTCAGGGTTTCCCCAGAACAGCTCTCGACACTCTCGACAGGTTCTGCCGCCAAACCCAGGTTTACAAGAGCACTGGCCCATAATCTACAGCACAGAGAATAAAAAATACACATTCATCCATGTGCACTTTACTACGATCCCCAGTCTGACAGGTGTGTGTGCAGGTGTCCTGACCTCGTTACAGGACGAGCTGAAGGAGTGGCTGAGGTCACAGTCGCAGGCCTCGCAGCCGTTCCCACTGCCCATGTTCCAGGTGTCCGGAGCGCACTGATCGCAGCGCTGGCCCATCACGTGAGGACGACACTGACACTGACCGCTGCTCAGGTCACAGCTGCAGTTACCCGGAGAGGGACACCTCTCCTCAACGGTGCCCATGTGATTACACACACACTCTGAGAAAAAACAGGAATAAGCATTAGAAACTCAGCAGCCTGGAGTCAAGTGCATAGTTATACTAGATGCACAAAATATTTGTTTATTTTAAAATGATTTTTCTATACTAGTATAAACAAACTTCATCCAGACATCAAAAGTACTATTCTTTTTAATTGTCCATACTATGTTTTAAATAGATTAATAAATCAGACATTGTAATACTTGTCCTAACTACTGTTTTTAAGTTTTTTAATGTTTGTTTTTTTTAAATAGTCTTCTGCTGACCCAAAAATACAGCAATATTGTGAAATATTTTTTACTATTGAAAATAACTGTTTTCCATTTAAATATATTTTAGTAAATAAAATGTACAAAATAAATATAAAATGTAATTTATTTAAACGCAGATTTTTTAGCATCATTACTTCAGTAACTTGATTTAATGCTCAAAAACACGTATTATTTTATTATTATTATTATTTTATTATTGATATTATTATTATCATTATTATGTTAAAAACAGCATGTTCTTTGAAGAATAAAAAGTTTGTAAGAACAGCATTTATCCGAAAAAGAAATATTTAGTAAAATTATAAATGTCTTTATCGTCACTATTGATCAATTTAAAGCATCCTTGCTAAATAAAAGTATTAATTTATATAATTTCTTTTTCAAAAACTAAATATTGATGATAATAACAATAAATGTTTCTTTTACAGCAAATCAGTATATTAGAATTATTTCTGAAGATCATGTGATGCTGAAGACTGGAGTAAAGATGCTGAAAATTCAGATTTGATCACATGAATAAATTAAGTTTAAAAATATATTCACATAAAAAGCAGTTACTTTAAACAGTAAAAATATTTCTAAATATTACTGCTTTTGCTGTATTTTGAATCAAATAAATCCAGGCTTGGTGAGTAGAAGAGACTTCTTTAAAAACATTAAAATGTTCAAAACTGTTTACTTTTTACAATTTTGATGATCCAAAAAATACATAATAAAAATGTTTGGATCATATTTTATAAACAAATATAAATTATATTTTGTAAACAGTATTGAAACAATTAAACATTTCCTGAAGAACGTACTCCTGCAGCTCTGGGTCAGTGCGTTGCCGTAAAAGCCGAGCTTGCAGCGGTCGCAGCCCTCGCCCTCGCTGTGGTACAGGCATTTGAGACAAACACCCGTTCGGGCGTCACAGGACTCCGGGTCCGTCATGTCAATGTTGTTGTTGCACTGACAGGGCCGGCACTCTCCGCCCACCTCGTGTGGGTTTCCATAATAACCAGGAGCGCATTCTTCACACCTGGTACCTACGGGTGACACGAGACCAGAGGTGTGCTGAATTACAGCTTTCACTGTTACAAAATGACATATTACAAGACAAAATATCACCATATTCTTACACATTCACTAGACTCACTAAGATTTCATTTATTTGATGAAAAAATACAGTGAAAAGAGTAATATCATGAAATATCATTACAATTTAGATATCAGAACTGTTTACTATTTGAATAACTATTAAACGTAATTTATTCCTGTCATCATAGCTGATTTTTTCAGCATCATTGCTCCAGCTTCAGTGTCACGTGATCCTCCAGAAATCATTTTACTATGCTGATTTGATGTTCAAGAAACAATTATTATTATTATTATTATTAATGTTTATTATTTTCAGTGGTTGTGCTGCTTCATTTTTTCTTTTTTTTTTTTAAAACGATTTTCTAATAATATCAAACTGATCAAAGACGGTTTTCTCTGTTTAACGTGTCGATAAACTACTATTAAAAAGTTTGGGGTAAGACATTTTTAAGGAATTAATACTTTTATTAAACAAGAATGCATTAACTGACAGTAAAGACATTTATTTTGCTACAAGTTTTTCTATTTTAAGTAAATGCTGTGCTTTTAGACTTTCTATTCATCAAAATAAATGACCCCAAAAATTTATCAATTTACCCAGAAATATAAAGCAGCACAACCGTTTGGTGATAATTATATATATATATATATATATAATTTCTTAAGCAGCAAATCAGCATATTAGAATGATTTCTGAAGACTGAAGACTGGAGTAATGATGCTGAAAGTTCACAATAAATTATGTTTACATATATTTTAGATTATTATATATTACATTTAAAATAATTATAAATAAATTATATTTAAAATATTTTCAAATAGAAAACAGTTCTTTAAAATTTTAATGTTTCTGTTTTTACTGTATTTTAATCAAATAAATGGTGCCTTTGTAAATGTAGCACAAAAACTTGCAAACTTTTGAATGTTACAGTAAACTATATGACAAGTTCTAGCATGTGTTGTGATGCAGGAAATATACGGCGTTCCTGACAGATGCTCTTATAAATCAAATAAATGTGTGGTTACCTTTATATCCCTGGTTGCAGACGCAGAACACCTGGTTGGAGTCGAGGCTCTTATAACAAGCGCCGGAGAACTGTCTGCCGCTGCCGGGACCATCCGGACACATGCAGGGGCGGCAGTGGTCTCCAGAGCCCAGGACGGGGTCACCATAATAGCCATTCAAACACCTGAGGAAGAGATTTTATAAACAAAGGCTATACTTCCAAGCTAACATCAACCTATAACGTAGTAAAAGGACGCAGCAACTGACCTCTCACAGTTGTGTCCAGTGGTGTGGTCCCGGCAGGACAGGCACAGTCCCGTGAGCGGGTCACACTGCTCAGCGTGGCCATTACAAGTGCAGGGGCGACAGTTTGGGAATCCCCAGTGTCCCGGCAGACAGCGGTCACACTGCCGCCCATACGCGCCGGGAATACACTCGCACTGACCGGTGGCCTCGTGGCAGAAGGAGTGGACGGACCCCTCAGGACTGCAGTCACATGCTAAACCAACCAGAGACCACGTTACACTTGTGAAAGAAATACACGGTGATGTTTATGCTATTGATCAGTTGTACTCACGCCTGCAGCCTTGCGGCCCAAAAAGGAAAGTTGCTGGGGCGCATTTGTCGCAGTTTCTGCCGACCACGTTGGGACGGCACTGGCACTGGCCACCGCTCGGGTCACAAACCGTGCTGAGAGAGCCCTGCGGGTCACACTGACAGGCTGAGAGAAACAGAGGAGAAAAAAGAAATACAGGGTTAATTTGTTTCAAGTGCTACAATTTACCTAAATGGACCCTAAATAAACTTAACCGATATTATTGCTTAAACTGTCAGGATTTACCTATTTTTGTCTCTTTTTTTTTTCCCAAATTCTATTGTTTTTCACATCTTTTGTCTACATTCTAGAGATCAACCAATATATTTGACAAGATTTAAGGATTGCACTCGAATATCGGTTATGTGCTGTAATATCGGTTTATATACCAGCAGACAGGATTAACCAGTAGAAATCTGTCAACCGGTAGGAAATTACGCCGTTACATGCTCACATGAAAACTTATTAAACATTTTTAAACATTGCAAGTGATTTTATGGCATTAAAATGCAATCAGCAGCGAAATAGACTCATTCTACTGTGAGCTTGAACTGTCTGAAAGACTGTTTCTGAGCAGTGAGAGGCTTGTGCTGGAGTATTGAGTTATTTTTGCCAATTTATAGGCCCTAAACAAATAAATACTAGTGCTTTCAAATGATTAATTGCGATTAATCACATTCAAAATAAATGTTTTTGTATACATAATATATGTCCATGTACTGTGTATATTTATTATGTATATATAAATACACACACAGCATATATTTAGAAAATATTTATATGTATATATTTATAGTCATAAATTATATTTAATATATAAACGTAACATATTTTTCTTAAATGTATACATGCATGTGTATTTATATAAATACATAATAAAAATACACAGTATATACACATATATTATGTAAACAATGTTTATTCCGCAAACAATTAATCGCGATTAATCGTTTGACAGAGCTAATAAATACATGTGTCAAAAAGCCTGTCTTTACAAGTATCCACATAAACACAGTAATTTAGGTCTTAAGTGAACGCAAACAGCTGAGAAAGAAAACATGTGTAACAGTATTTTGAACCAGGCAGCTCTTAGGGTGTACTCACACTAGGCATGGTTGCCGTGAACCGGGCCAGAGTGCGATTGTCCCCCCTCCCCACTCCCCCGCTGGCCTGCACTCACATATGATTTCTGCAAGCGTGCCGGAGCGCGCTTACGTCATTATAGTGAGGCGGTTTCAGGATAAACAGGAAGA
>JAUCMR010000062.1:15892819-15921412 GCA_032357425.1 Enteromius argenteus
CGCATAAATATGCGGACTTTGGCTGATTATGCATGGAATCATGCGATCGCATAATCGCGTTTTTCTGGAGGGACTGACTAGTGCGTTAAAATTAGTTCCTGTTTGACCTCACCTCCAACTCAATATGTTGCACTGCAAAGGTTTTTCTTTGATGACACCATCTTGTTTTAAACGGTTAAACGTGAAAAGAGATGAAGGTAAACTGATCAAAAGAACTGATCCAATATGTAAAGGAAATTCTCGGTCACAAGACAAAACTTGGAGGTAATTATCTCTCTGTTATGGTGTGGCATGAGTGATTATCACTCAGCCATAAGCATCAACAAACCCATATAAACCTGCAGCCTGCATTTTTGAAGATTCAGAAGACCCACATAAGATGTTCAGTGGCCCTATGTAAAACATTTTAAAGGGTTTTGTCTAGAAAGGAAGTAGTCTAGACATTCAAGGGTCGAAGGAAACAAATCTCTAAAGACAAACACGTTCCAAAAACACCCACATGAAATAAGGGGACAGCAATAAATCTCTTTCTGAAGATGTTACAGATAAAAGCCCCGAAGGGTGTGGAGTGGAAAATAAAACGCATAAATTCTCATTTGTGGCATTAAAAAACAATTATCAGGCTGAGAATACAGCCCAAAGGGATGCAGTTTTCATTTCGGATGAACATTTATCAATTGATGTCATGACCATAAAATTAATGCTTGTCTTTGCAACTTTTTGCAACTTGAAAAATAAATGAATTTCTACTAATTCAGAATGATGATAGGACATTGTAATTTTAATTCAAACTTAATTGCATACTGTAGGTTACCTGCAAATGACTGACAATACAAAAGGACTCAGGCTTATTTATTCCGCATGTGGAGGTAGCTGAGAGTTGGTGTGCTCTTCCAATGAGAAGATCTCCTGTGGCAGGATAACAGCTCCCCTCTGTGCAAACATCTCCCAGCTCGGGCACATCTGCGAGAGCCCATGCCCCTAAAACTTTTAAAAGAAAAACTTTTAGATGCATCTGTAGAAGTGAAACGTAATGCCACATAGACTTTGCTTGCTTGTATTTTCAAGGTCATTTAAGTTTGAGTTAAAAGAGGCTGCTAAATTGACATACGTGTATGTATAAACACACTTATACATAATGGAGCACGAAGAAGTACCTTAAATGTAAAAAAGTTAATTTATGTGCAATAAGACAACAAATATAATTTGTAAAATACATACAATTTATAAAGTTACATACATCTTTTGAAAGTTTAAGTGATCTAAAATGCAAAAATATAACTGCTTTGCCTTTGAGATGCTTTATATGGGTCACACCTCTATATAAAGAGACTTTGCCTCCGCAAAACTAAAATGAAACTTACTCAAAAGGGCTGCGAGCTGTAACAGCATGTTTCTAGCTTCTTTCTTCAGTCGGGGTGCAGTAATCTTGATTTTGCTTGGAAACTGCCTCTCTGAGAATGATCCCTGCAGACTGTGCTGCTGCTTTACTGCAGCTGGAGCTGTGCGAAACTTTTTCTCCTCAGCCGCTAATCTCCTGCGCATGCGCAAAACGCTTGGACTGGTCTCGCGCTCCCTCCCCCATCCTCCTCCTCGAAGGTGGCCTTGAGGTAAGCAACGGTCAGTGAAAAACGGATAAAACTCATTAAAAGTGTACTGAAGTATAGGTTTAGGAGTATAGGTATAAGTATAGCTATAAGCTATAAGTATTGCGTATTTGATGGAAACGGACCATTTGAGGGGATTTGAAACGGTGACTCAGACTCAGAAAAGATATTTTAATTAAATAAAATGTTAATATAGACCGATATATTCATTCACCCACCCCAAAGTCCCATTAATGGTGTACAATAGCGGTACATTTAGGTACTACGTCGTATTTGTCGTTAATATTAAGACAAAACCTTCTTGAGCTAGCAACAAAATGCTTTTATTAAAAGATAAAATGACCATTTTACATAGTAATAGTTTCTCACGCACAAATACAAAGTCCTAACACTTTTATTAACGGCTATTCTCACTTCCAATACACTAAAAGGAACTGACCTGTGATCAGTGAAATGGCCTGAAATAAGGGAGGAACCCTCAGTAATTACACAGTTTAAAGGTCAGTCAAAGAGCAGGAGGTTCTTGTGGAACTGATGTGGATTTGGTGGTTGTCTTTGAGATAAATTAGTGTAATAATGACCAAGAAGAGAAACAATTACTTCAGTCAGTTTAGACATTAGGAATTAAACCAGGGAATGATCAGTGGCTATGTTACGGCAATAAAGTGGTCAGATATTTAGATATTAAGTCCTACAACGCATACATTGTAAAAAGTGAAACCTAACTTAATTCCATTCTACATCCTGTCACCTTTAACCAGCTCGTGTAAAGTTTTTCTTTGTTTTCTCTTTGTAAACTTCAGGAAGAGATTAGGCGAGGTGACACAACTATCTGCAGATCCTTCTGAAACCTTAAAGACATAGTTTAATCATTCAGCAGACTGTCTGACCTCACAAAAAATAAAGTTCAGTCAAGCAACTTGAAGTTGTAACACCTAAATTAACTATTTAATCAAAAATACTACTTAATATGGCTGAATCAATCAACTACATCAGGTAGAAATGTTTTAAAACAATCTGTTTCGTGACTTTTTCCCTTTATCTTCACCCAATGAAGATTAAATTAACTCTGACCAAACAAAATGTGTCTGAACAACAATAAAGTAGTTGAAGGGTGGAGTGGGGGGGTCCACTCAGACTACTGAAATAACATCAGCGGGGCTTTACCTTTGGTTTTGCAATTGAATAGTAAACGGAGAGGCTGTTAACACCACAGGACAAAAGCACAGACCCTCCACCTCCTGCGAGAGACAAACGAACGCATTCCTCAAGCAGCGGGCGTCTAAACTTGACTGTCTTATCTTAATGCACACGGAGCAGCTGTTCAGCTCAGTTCTGGAAATAATGATGAAGTAGCTTTTTAATCAAGAGGTTATAATTACTTATGCATTAACCAAAAACAATAAATTAATTTTGGAGGAGACTTAGAGGAATATGCCTATACAGCTCAGACATACAGAACTGAATTAAAAGTTGTATCTCTGATTTTGGTTAGATTGATACAAATGAAACGTTTTTATAATATTGAATAATTTATTTGAAAACCTGGCTCAGAATCATTGTGAATCAGTGAGAACAACTCAATAGAAAGATGATTTGTTGTCATTGTTTTGCAGCACATATTTTTTTATCTCATCATATTCAATTCATCAGGCCAATAACTTGAGTAAAATATGACTGGTTTTGCTGCGGCAGTTCAAATTCATGCACTGCAGAAAATAAAGTTACATTTAAAATTTTACTCTTCTGACCTCTTGTGGACAGTCAGGGTTATTCATGACCTATATGAGTTTCTCAAACATAAGATTGGCCCATCATTTGCTAAAATATACTATAAATAAAATAGAACAGAACTAGAATATGTCATTAAGTATTTCTGGGGCTTGATGAGAACCAGTTCGTAGCTCTTGATTGTAAACAAAAAATCAGCAAGCCCACAAAGGACCGGGATAAAATGACTGCACTTATCCTGTAAACCTAGTCCGAGGCAGTTTCACCCTATCTTGCCTTCGGCATTTTCCCATGGCAAACACTGAAAATGCTTCCTCTAATTTTGAGCAAGGGAAGCCCTTACAGGCTTAAGTGGAGCACAGATTGTACTTCTCCACTTTGTCAACAATAATGTTCCTCAAGTCATCTGCTTCCTTCTGGAGTGCTTCCAAATCTTTTATCCTTTCTTCCTTTCTTTCCGCTGCATCCAGAATCCTTTTCTCCAATTCTGAAACGACAATGATAAAGGGGGAAACATTTTACACCTCTGTAATACTGTCAATTCCAGATGTATACTGCTTCTTATGATACTGTACCTTCAATTTCCTTCATTTTATCATCCACATTTTTAGCCAGTGTTTCTGCCTCTATAGTGATGTTTTTCAGAAGCTCGTTAGCCTCTTCATTAACATTCTGGTTTGTGCTATTCAGTTTTAACTTCTCAAACTGCTCTTTCAGTTCCTCAAGATCCTACGAATGCAGAAAAGCAAAGCACTTTGAATAAGTTAAAGTATATGTAAGATTTTTATAATAAAATATCCAAAAACCACTTGTACAGTGTTTTATATTTCATGCAGTTGTGCACTTACGTAATCTCAAAAGTTCTGCAGGATTTGTAAATTTAAAGAAATTCCAGATTTAAATAATGAACCGTCCCTATTCCTTGTCACCTATCAATGATGCAATATCCACGCTATCCTCAGGTTTCCGCCCATGAATACTACGTCAACACGCGTGGACAAATGCAGAAGTTGTAGTTATTTACTGTGCATTTCGATATCATGGATCATGATTACACTCTCCACAATCCCAAAAATGTAGATGTATACAAACCGAAGCAAGAAGATATATAACAAATAAACGAGAACAAATATCGTCGTGGCGTTTACGAAATGGAGGGAGCTTCACGAAAACCTTGGACTGTACAGAGTCTTCGTTCCTGCGTGTTTTTTAATAAACGGGGAAGCAAATGTTTATTATTCATTGTGTAAGTAATAGTCATGTGCAGGTGGTTAGGTGATTAAACAGATATAAATGAGGTTTTCATCCGTGAACATGATTTGTGAAAAGGACATATCCCAATGTTCAACACTCTGTCACTGTCTCTTCGAACGCCGCCTCTTATTGTTTTGAAAATGTGACCTCCAGTCGTAAACTTATATTGTGCCTTTAAATGTGCCAAAGGCAGCTGCACTGTCTTCTACAGTAGGTTACTTTTAAACAGTAACCATGTTCGTACATCCAAAATACTGCTTATTTAAATAAATATATGTATTTGTGCTCCTGAGACTTACCTTTTCGGCATCTTTGGCACTGTCAAGCGCTGCATTGGCAGCATCTTTGGCCTCCTTCCCCTGAGCTCGGTTCATTTCAGTCTTATCCTTCAAGGCCTTGATTTCATCCAGTAACTTTGTTGATTCCAAATTATTCTCAATATTTTTTAGTTTAGGTTCAGTCTGTTTAAAAGTGATGGGAAAATATATAGTTATAAAGCAGTTTATCAGGGCAAAAAAGTAGAACTTATCTCTCAAAATAAGTGAAAATGCATTGAGAGCAAAGCAACAAAGTAAAGAAACTTGCAGCAAACACCTCTGGAATGACATGAAGGTAAGTAAAACTTCCTTTCAACGTGCATGTATTGTTTAGCAGAAAAAAAAACATTACCTCATTAACTTTCTGATTGATAATGTCGTTGTTTTCTTCAGCATCCTCCAGATCTTTTAATATCTTGTCATTGAGCTTTGCTGTATCATTGATTGCTTTCTCTATCTCCCTCACATTGATAGCCTTGGTTCTGTCCCTGGTTATGCAAGAACAAAACAGGATTAGTGACACTGGTGTCGACAGGTTTAGCTTTATAAAACATAACGAAATTGTAAAAACTTCAGCTTTGACATATTGACTTCATTACTGCAGCCTCACAAGATTTCTTGAGCCCTCTCCTTCATGTCTTCAGCATTTCTGGCTTGTTTTTCCAAATGCTCTAGATCATCATCGAAGTCTGTGATGTTTGCCAGGATCCTCTTGATGTCCTCTATCATGTCCTTGATCTCATCAGGAGATTTGGGCAGCTGAATGGACAACACAGCATTGGCCAGTTTCTCAATGTCCTCTGGCTTCACCAACTCGTCTGTTAAGGTACATAACATTTTACCATAAATCTACTCAGATTCATTACACTAAGTCTATATGGTTTTCTCTTCAACACAAAAGGAGACATTTAGCAAAATGAAGACAGGCTGAAAAAATGGAAAACTGTTTGACAGTAGTAACTTGCTTATGAAAAAGCAGAAATACAGCAAGCGGTAGTCAATTAAGGAAGTCAAACATGTTTTCAAACAGTTGGTTAGATTTTTGTATTTGCTATGTTTTTCATCAACAACACCAAATACAAGAGAACAGAAACAAGGTTCTGGATTTTTCCTCTGTTATTCACTGTGAGCGCCACCGAGCTGTAGATGTATGTTACAGCAGGGGCATTGGGCATGTGACCAAAACAGCAAATCTTATCAGCTTGGCCAGCTTTTTTCACAGTGTGATGTTTTTCAGAGGAAAAGATGTTTTGTGAAACACAAGGTAAGTATAAGTGTGAAGAAGATTTGAGAGGTATAGCTGACGGCAGGATTACAACAAATAACTTAAATTTCAATCTGTTTCTCAATTCACATGCTCCAGAACTGCTTTTATGGTACATTTGTCATTGACCCTAGTCACTGTCTATTTCTGTTGTTTGAAAAAGAGAGGCTTGGACTTTTGATTTTGTGCTTCCCAAAATGAAAACACTACTACTGATGTGTCTGAGAGTGGCCTGAGGTGAGTAGATGAAATAACTATGTTTCTTTTCCTGCCTGGATATGATCAAAGACCAGGCAAGCTTTACCAGAAGCTAGCAACCGACTCATTACATGCAGTACCTCTCAAGTAGTTCTTGAGCTTCTCAACGAGGTTCTTGGTGTCAATCTTTTCCTTCTCATATTTGTTCTTAGTCTGATTAATTTTATTCATTAGGTCCTCTGCTTGATCTTTGATGTAATTAGTCATTTTTGAGGTGCCCATGAGCTGGAAATAGAAAACAGAATTAACGACGATTAACTTTTACATGTAAAAGATAAAATTATATAAAAGTTTTGTGGATTTTTTTCTCAAACGAGAATATTTTTTTTTGCACAAAGAAAACATAACAACAAAAAAACATAATTTACTCAACCATTCTTCTCACCTGAGTTACATCTTCCGCCATTTTTGAGAGTATCACAATGCAACGCATATGCAAGCTTTAACGTATTTAATGTAATCAGCATTGTTTACATCCGGGGGAAAATATGTGCATAAACATAATCTACGGTTGTTTACATGTAGGGTAAGCGTATGCCTGCGTTATGGTACTTTCTAAAATGGCGGAAGATGTAAGTCACAGAAGAAGAATGGTAGAGTAAATTATGTTGCGCAAATAAAAGTACTCTTGTAGCATCGCAAAACTGAAGTTGATCCACTGATGTCCCGTGGACTGTTTTACCAATTATTTTGGATCTGGGATAATTTCAGTTGTGTTGCTGTCTATGGAGGATCAGATAACTCTCTGATTTCATCAAAAACATCTTAATTTGTGTTCTGAAGATGAACGAAGATCTTACGGGTTTGGAACCACATGAGGCTGAGTAATTAATGACAGAATTTTCATTTTAGAGTGAACTAACCCATTAAGTTTCTATGAAGACCCTGATACTTTGAACCACAAGGCAATATCCACTAAAAAGTATCTTCATTAGAATGATAAAGTATTAAGGTACTGGTATGTTTTTGACATGCCTTAGCATCAGCTTCTTTGAGTTTACTGCGCAGATCAGTGATGTTCTTCTCTGTCATCTCTGCAAGTTTGGAGGCGTTGAGGCTGATGGGTAAACTTCCCGAACAGCCCGGACCCCCGCATGTCCCACATGAAGCGCCACCACATTTTGCCTTCTCACATTCTGCATCGCCTGGAGCCCCACAGACCTACGGCAGAAAATTTGTCACTGCATTACACGTATATTTCTAATTCAAATTGCAGAATGAAGTTTTACTCTTCCTTCACCTCCTCGTTGAGATTGGCAACACTCAGAGCTTTCACTTTCCTCTCCAGCTTATCCATTTCTCCTATGCGACACTTTGCAAGTTCCAATGTAACATTCTCTCTCGTCTTCCTGGAGGCGTCTCGGACCTTTTTAGCTGCTTCCACTTTCTTCTCACTGTCAGTGAATTCTTCATAGTGCTTTTTGATCTTATTTAAAATATCTATAGAAATAACACAAACAGTAGTTGGATAATAGCTAACAATGCCTTTGAATGCCAAAATGAAGTGCTATAATGTTCACAGATTATGGCAAACCCAATTTCATTTTGGTAATCTGACTCTTTTCATTTACAAACCATTAATAGCTTTTACATCTGTGACTGGAACGTCTTTTGTCTTCTCCCAGAGATTGTTCAAGAGTCTGTTGAACTCAAGCCGGATATTGTCAATGTCAGTGTTGAGCAGTACAGTTGGATCAATAATGATTATGTTTGGGTCAATGGCCTCTGTTTCGTTCCTGAGGAGGGAGTAGAAAGACATGTAAGATAAAAGTGGTCATCATAAGACTACTGTAATCATTTCCAGTTGCGTCATCAAGATGATAGTCATTTTAAGTATATATTTGAAAAGAATAATGGATTTGGAATAAAAATGAGCATTGTGTCATTGACCCATAAATATAGTAGTATGTCAATTAAATTGTGTGAAATTATATTACCTAATGCGTGCCAAGAGCTCCTCTAGTTTTTCAAGCTCATCTTTGGCAGTCATGTTAACCAGACTCTGCAGCTTCTCCAACAAATTTTTTAAGTTTTGTAGATCATATATAGGGCGATCGTCTACAGGACATGGCCTTCGAGTTTCTGTCCTCTCCATATCTAGCCTAATATCTGAGACAATTTTCTCCCAGAGGGTGTAGCAGGCATGGCAGGGTTCACAGGCAGAAAAGTTTATGTCATGACCCGGGGCGCAGTCGTCACAGAAAAGGCCTGTTACCCCTGGCTTACACAAACATTCACCCGTGTAAGGGTCACAAGCTGGATGAATGGTCCCCTCCATGTTACAGTCACAAGCTGAATGAAAGATGATATAATTTTAGTCAGCAGACAATGACTTGGAAGAGAACAAAACTCTGTATATTAGCTTACACATGCACTGTATATCTGGGTTTCCAAAGTGATTTGGCCCACACTCGTCACATTTTCTGCCTCCATACTCTGGCTGGCAGAAACACTGGCCTGTGATCTAGAAGGACATAAAGTAAAGGTGTGAAGCCCAAAAATACGTTATAACCATCCATGTGATGAAACACTTCTTCTAAAACTGAATTAATTGTATGAATGATTATATAAACAGAAAAAATTAACCTTGTCACAGATGTAGTTGAGAGCATGTTCTGGGTCACAATTACATGGACGGCACCCAGACTCCCCATCCAGGTTCCAGTATCCATCCTCGCACTCATTACATAGGGTTCCCTTGACACCTGTGCGACATGGGCACTGGCCAGTTTCCTGGTCACAGAAACAGGGGCTTCCAGCTGGACACTTTCTGTCATCTGTGCCCCTTCGGTCACAAAAACACTCTAAGCAGACAATAAAAACATGACATATGTTGTTTAGGAAGGCAAATAAAAACTTAATAAATAATAATAAATATCTTTTGCAAAAACATTGTGTAATTTATGGGAAGCATTTTGTCCCCAATAAAAAAGTAGGTTTTGTTTGATGAAAATATTGTCACCCTACGTTTCTGGATCTGGGATCATTTCAGTTGTGTTGCTGTTTGAAACGACATGAGGGTGAGAAATTTTCATTTTTGGTTGAACTAACCCTTTAAAATGTATGTGCTTAAATTTTAGGCCACATTTAGAGTTTTGTTATAGTTCCTATAATTATTGGTAAAATACTCACCTTTTAATGTGTTACCTACTGCGGGAACTGGGAACGATTTTAGTTATAGACTTAGCTCTTACTTCAGAACCACCCTGGTGGCTAGTTACTCATTGTGAAAGCCCCTAAAATGTTTATCATTTGCGTTGTCATTGCTTTGTAATTAGAAATAGGAAACAAGAGAAATTTGTTTCTCCTTGGTTGTTATTTGGGCCACATTAACCATACTTGAGCAATGTATTTTTTCAAACCTGTACCTTTGCAGTCTTGAGCGAGCGCATTGCCATAGTATCCACGTTTGCAGCTCTGACAGCGTGGCCCCTCTGTGTTATGTAAGCACCGCAAACATTCGCCAGTTACAGCATTGCATGCTTCACCGTCACGAGGATCGATGTTGTTGTTGCAACAACACTCCTCACATCGGCTGCCTGGCAACCTCAGATCACCGTAGTAACCAGGAGCACAGGAGTCACAGTTTAGGCCTACAAGAGTAAGGTAAAATTTGTAATATTTATTTTACAGTGTTGCATCTTTACATCCTTTTACTATACTGTTTGTTACATCAAACAGGTAACAGATGGTTTTGGAAATGCTTTGTATGAAAGAGTGAACAAGGACCTGTATGTCCAGACAGACATTCACAGTATGGAGCTCCAGAGTATGGATCTTTGTTGCAGGAAATGGCAAAGAAGCGCCCACTTCCATTCACATCTGGACATAAGCATGGCTTGCATGGCTGCCCAGAAACAGGGTCACCAACATAACCATCTTTACACCTGGAACAGAAAATGGCCATTAGCATCTTAAAGGGATACTTCACCCAGAAACAAACATTCTGTCATTAATTACTCACCCACATGTCATTCCAAATCTGTAAGACCTTCATTTATCTTGGGAACACAAATTAAGACATTTCTATTATGACAACTGTCAGAAGATATTAGTGTTATGATTTGATCTGTCTGCTCTCACCCTCAGCCACAAACAATCACCTCATCACCGCTGGACTGCATCTCCCATCATGCACCACGCACTCTCACCTGTTTCAGATTTGCAATTACACACCTGCTTGCAATCAGCCACACCCTCATTTACCACAGCATTTAAGCCAGACTCACACACCAATTGTCGCGAAGCCTTGATTTGCATTGCTGTCATTTCTGAGCGTTTATTCCCTGTTTTGTTTTCTTGTTTACCGACCCGGGATTGTTACCTCACCTTGTGATTGTTCGCTGCCAACCCTGACCATTGCCTTGTTTTTCGACTCTGATTCAGCCTAGCCTCTATTGTACCGGTTTGTTCGTTCTGACCCTGCTTGTACTACTCCTCTCTTAATAAAAGCTGCACATGGATCCACACGTCCCCGTCTCCTATGTTACAATTAGCATGGTCATAGATGTGAGAGTGTTAATTTATTTGGTCTTGGTGGAATAAATCTGCTACGTTGATGAATTGCTTTTGCTGTTGTTGTTTTGGGGTTTTTTTTGTTTTATTTTTTTTCTTTATTTGTGCACAAAAAGTGTTCCTGAACTTTATGAAATTAAGGTTAAACCACTGCTGTCACATGGACTATTTTAACAATATTCTTACTACCTTTCTAGGGCTTGAACGTGTCAGTTGTATTGCTGTCTATGCAGGGTCAGAAAGCTCTCAGATTTTTCTTCATTTATGTTCTGAAGATGCAGAAAGGTCTTACAGGTTTGGAATGACATGAGGGTGAGTAATTATTGACATAATTGTATTTTTTGGGTGAACCTTTTAATGGTAGGGATTAAATTATTTTAGTGTAACACTGTAAATGAAGCAATATGATATCAAATCCTCTCTTGCCTTTCACAGTGGGGTCCAGTGGAGTGTTCTCTGCAGTCCAGACAGTCTCCAGTGACCAGATCACAGATGTCACCCAAGCCGTTGCATTGGCAACGTCTGCACAGGGGAAAACCGTAGTAACCAGGGTAACATTTAACACATTGACGACCAGTTACTCCTTCTTGACACGAGCACTGACCAGTTATCTGGTCACAAAGCTCAGCAGTAGAGCCAGATGGATCACAGTCACATGCTAGAGGAGTCAATGACAAATAAGAATGTCTTGGCTAAAGAATCTAGTTTAAGAAAAACACTATGTTCTAAGAACATTATGTTTGAATTCATATTTCATATGTTTTTTTTTAAATAAATAAATGATTATATCATGTTATCACTGAACATGAGAATATGACTTACGCAAGCAGCCATCTGGCCCAAGCCCATACGTCAGAGGAGTACAGGAATCACAGCACCGACCTATAACGTTGGGTTTGCATTGACACTGTCCACCGAATTTACTGCAAGATGAGCCATACGCTCCAATATGATGACAGTTGCAAGCTGTTGATTTACACAGATGCATACTGTTAATACAAGATACCAATGCTTCACAGAATTAAATATGTGTGTATCTGTGATATAAATGTAGACGATACTCACACACTGCACCATTGTGAATGAAAGCTGACATACTTCCAATAAGCTTCTCACATATTTCAGGAAGAGTGTGCTGTCCAGCCTGTGCGCCCAGCTCAATACAGCGGTATTGCTGAAACTGAGCTAGATATGACTGCGTGCAGAAGTTTGGGAGTGAGTCCACTTTGGGAATGAGGCCCATCTATGGAAAGTGAATAGGGATAAATAAATTTACTAAACAAAAAGTACATTATTTTCCAATGATCTTGCAACAACAATGGTTGAAATCTTACAGAGTCAATCAGGATGTATGAGCTGATCTGAGAGTCGGCACTAGGCATCCTTCTAAAAGTGATGTCCACATGGTATGCATTACCATCACTAAGGCATATTGGAAGATCGAGAGTGGCTGTCCTGTATCACAGAGTTAAATGTAGTTAGATAAGGTAGATCTTGACATGAAAAATGCTGTTGTTCAATGTAGTTCATACAATGAAAGCTAATGGGGTCCAAAACAACATTTGACTCCACTGACTTAGAATTTTGTTCCAAATGTGTGATTTTCTTTTTGTAAAATGTATGTACAGCATACATACATACATACATAAGTAAACAATGGCAGAATTTTCCTTTTTGAGTGAACAATACCCTTAACGAAATTAGCGCTCAACAAAAACCTGTTAAATACACTATACAAAAATCTCACCTTCCAGAGGCTGGAAGAGTAAACATTTTATCAGAAGGGTCATTCAGACAACGTCTGTCCACTGATCCAAAAGATACAACATTCACAATAGCTGTCCAATCATCTGTGGACTGCAAAGATAAGATTTTGAGTACATAAATGTGAAATGGACCAAAACGTTTCAAACAAACATTGATATTCAAATATTTAACAAAAAGACTGGCTGACCTCTGGTTCATAGCGGATAACTACATAGTAGTCAAGAGTAGCTGGTATATTGCTGACAGTAAACCTAAGTCCAGCCCCATCCTGAACTCGCACAAAACCTGGTCCAGTCCAAGTGATGGGCTCATCTGGGGTGCGCTGCCGCAGGATGATCTGAAGAGGTGAGCCTGGTTCAAAGGGGATCGTCCTCTGCATAGGAACGTAGAAGTAGACAATCACATTAAATTTAGTGATAATATAACATGGACAGGTTGTTCAAACTTTACATCCGACAGTTCAAATTTTACCTGGCCTTGTCTTCTTCTTCGAGTTCGCCGCTTCTCACGCTTGACCACCACAACCCTGCCATTACTGATCTTGAAGTCATAACCCCTTTGTCTGTAGTAGTGCTCACAGATGGGTAATGTGACATGGGAGTTGTATGGGATCGGAGACGGCTTGACCGTTGGGGGTTCAGTTTCTTTATAAGGTTTTGGGGAGGGTTTTGGGGCAGAGGGGCAGAGAGGGAGCTTGGTTGGTCGCACAGGGATCTGTTCTGGGGGGTAGACCAATGGAGGGGCTTGTATAAATGGAGAAATTGCCAGCTGTGGAAGAAAAAGTGGAAATGACCCTAAGTCATGAGGGTCTCTTCATTCTTATGAATGATAAAGAATATAATTTAGTGCAAAAATCACATCCCGGTCTCTCACCAGAGGTGCTGCATATTCAGCCTCATAGATATAGAAATCAAGTGGGGCCAGGAAATATCCAGGGGCTGGCTCACTACATTTGGGGCCTATCATGTTAGGCCTGCATTCACACTGGCCATCCACTGAGGAGCATCTGTGTGAATATGCACATACAGACTTGTAAACAATTAATCTGTGGCTTGTTTCAGAAAGGAAACTGTAGTATCATACTCGGTTCTCAATGCCCCTCCAATGTCACAGTCGCAGGGTAAGCAGCCATAGACTGTGTTTCCCAGACCCCAGTAACCTGGCTGGAATATTGGACAACAAAGCAGAATATTAACATTAACGACAATTTAAGTTTATATCCATGTAGTCTAATAAAGAGGTTCAGCTCACCAGACACTGGTCGCACTGTGGGCCGAAAGCAAATGGCTCGCAGATGCATATTCCTGTTGTCTCATCACAAGGTCTGCCAGTGCGTATAGTTCCCATGAAATTACACCTACACACTAGACGTATAAATAAATGAATAAGGATCAGATAAAAGGTTTAAGCAGATGCATACCTTCTGCAAGTAGTTAAATGCAAAAAGCCTTAGCTATTCAAAACCACTTTAACACGTTATCGAGTAAAAAATGCACCAGGTGAGTCCCATTCTGTTGGTGAAAGAACACTTACACTGACAGCCACTAGGGTCGTCCCGGCTGAACCCATAGAACCCAAACTTGCAGCGGTCACAGCGCTCTCCTTCTACATTTTGTTTACACACACACTGGCCAGACACTGGATCACACAGCCCACGGTCCACTGAGCCATCAGGATTACATTCACAAGCTGGATAGGAAACATCAGAAAGATCAGGCCTTTCCTAATGGAAAATGTGGTTCAACTTCTTGTCCAGGCCCTAGTCATTTCTGGTCTGGACTATTGCAGTTATCTTTCTGACTGGAATTCATCATGTGCAATCAAGCTTCTACAAATGATTCAGCAAGCAGCAGCTCCTGGTCTTTAGTAAGCCCAAAAGGCCTGATGTCACACCTCATTGTATCTCTCTGCACTGCCTACCATTTGTGGCTCACATCATTTACATGATATTAATGCTTGCATACAGATCAGCCAGGGCTCCGCACCTTCCTACTTCCACTAGCTCTTACAACATCCTCTTCAGAAACATAAAGTCGGTAAGTAAGCGACGCCTTCTGGTACCATTGCAGAGACACAAAATCACTTTCTGGTGGAATGATCTTCCCACCTTATCTCTTCTGGGAGGACTTAAATACATCTTGAAAAGTTATTATGTTATTTGCCTCTTTATGATGAATCACTTCTTGGATTGCTTATTTGTAAGTCACTTCGGATAAAAGCATCTGCTAAATAAATAAATGTAAAAAAGTACCCTTTCCACTGAAATGGAATGATTATTTTAGAAGACAACAATAAAAAACATCCAATAGAATCATTTCTTTGAGCATCTAGAGGATTTTATTGTTCGCCTGGTGACTCACGGATACAGGCATTGGGGTCGTCCATGGAGCGTTGAGGGTTCTGGTAGTAATATGGCCCACACAGATCACACTGGGGTCCAGCACGGTTATTCCTGCAATCATCACACACACCACCACTAACCCCACCTGTGGCCAGATAGCGTGTTAGGTCAAAGTGACACTTCTCTGAATGACCATGGCAGTTACACCCTAAAACATTGAAGGAAGAGATACATTTTGTTACTCCCAGTGTTTAATGAGTTCCTCAAGCCATTTAAAATGTTTTTTGTGTTTTAAACTATCAATAGTCTAGTTAAGTGTCACTTACTTCTGCAAACATCCGAGTCTGTTTTTCCACCTGGCCTCCAGGGGGCGTCATGGTAGAAGTCTTGACAGCGTTCACAGTTGAACCCTGCAGTGTTGTGTTGGCAAACACATTTAGCATGTACCTTGAGCAAAGACAGAAAAAAGTGAATATCATAAAATTAGAAAACAGACAATTATTTTAAAGCATAGATAATTTCTTTAGACTGAGCTAGTAATTTAAGAATAAAAACAGGTACAAGAGCAAAACCTTTCTACTACACTAAAGCAAGACAGGTAGTAATTATTGCTAACTGCACTATAACAAAAATACATTTAGGCATATTTTTCAGAAATGGTAAGAATGTAATACTTAAAAGTCCTTCCTGAATGGGAAATAAACTCTTTCAAACTGTTTTTTGGTATTTTGAGCACAATATGAGAGATTAAGATTTCTTCTGAACATATTAAAGAAGATATGTAGGAGGCTATCTGGTCCCAGAAGAAATGTAATGTCTCAATTAATCTCAGTGCTGTCTAGGAGAAACAGTCCATATATTAAGGAGGTCTCATATGTGCTTTTTCTTTCTAGCAGGAGTATGCTCACCATGCCAGGCTCACTGAAGGTATCTCCACGTGTGCCATCCACGGGAATGCACTGACTTGCGTGGCCATTGCAGAAGCAGCTCCCCCGAACCACCATCTCATAGAGGGCATAATAGTACTTGTCCTCTGGGTCCCTCCTCCGTCGAGTGAGCAACGTGTCGCCCAGGGTGATCAAACGAGTAAAGTTTACTCTGAGATTCGTCAGGGTGATCAGCTCTGAGGACCATAAGAAGTATTGTTTAAGAATATATTGACAGCATATCTTATTATTGATATTAGATATTTTAATTTATCAGTATTGGCTGTGACATGAATAACTACTGTCCAAAATTTAAATATCAGTGCATTAGTTATGATCTTGAAAAAGAAAAGCAGGTGTGAACCAGGTGAACAAACTATGTTATGACAAGTCTGAATAATGTAAATTTTCTTTACAGTGAATTTTTCAAAGCTCACAATGAGATCATCATTAAGATATTGAGGTCTTTTGCTTGTTGGACATGCCTTTAGGCATCAAGCTGGTTTGACATTTTTATTACTGTCGAATTTCTAAAAGAAACAAAACATCTTCAAACAAGACATGAACCTTGTATAGTAGGGTCGTAAGGATCATGGATGTCAAAACTGGGATCCAAGGCTTTCAACACCACCTGGATGAAAAACAAAGTTAGACTGAACCTGAAATATATGTTAACAAGTAATTGAATTGATTGGATTAATTCAGGATTGTTCTGTGATTATACCTCTCCGTCGGTGGATGGCTCTGCCCCAGAGTAGCGACTATCACAGATAAGGTCAGCAATACTGTCTGCTGGCCCCTCAGAGACAACGGGGAAAGAGCTGGCACAGTCCTCCGCAAAGTAACGGAAAATCTTCCAGGTTCTCCCAAAGTCTTTTGACCTCTCGACCAACATGGCAGCAGGCCTGAAACTCTGTTTGAGAGCATTGGTTATCAAATAAAATATTAATGAATCAAAGTTTTTAAATGGCATACATGGAAAGCATTGAATGTACCTTGAAGGTCAATATCAGATGACTAAACTGAAACATTGATTCCAGATCCAACTGAATGCTGACTTCATGCACACCTGGAATTTTTTAATTAAGCAAAATTAAGTCTGAAATTCGGGGTACCAGCAGAATTTTACTTAAATTAAGGTCATGCAAAGAAGGTAGTTTGAGGAACGCACCGTTCTCGGACTGCCACCAGCTCATCTTGCGTTCTGTTTGGAAGGTGGTGATAATGTTCTCTACACGGTGGCTGTTGGGATTGTGATGGAGACTGTAGGGGCTCCTGGAGTCACAGATGAAGCACTTACGTTGATTCTGAGTTTTGAGATAAAGGACAATAATGTCTTTTAAATGGCAGTAGGTAATAATTTTAGTGTGATAAACAATGTTGCTGATTAGACTCTTGTCTGCCTGTGCTAAATGCGTTCATATATTTTGGAGGAGCCGTGGCTTTGGAGAGTGATTTGCAGGAAGGGTTGGATCTTAAGCTTTCAAAGCTGGCTTACTATTGCTAGCCTCACCAGAATCACCTACCCTTCCTTTAATTACCACACTGCAGTGCATTCATTGGAGAAATTAACTAGCTGACTGTTTCCAGAAAGTGTAGTAACTTTCTTGCACATCTCTTTCGAACCATGTTGGTTGAACACTATAGAAGGTTGTTAATGACATTGAGTAAGTGGTGGAGTAATACCTTTTGCTAATAAGCATTTTGAGATCAAATTAATGTCTGATTATTGGTGTTAATACCAAGCATGGCATCTGTGGACTACTTTGATAGGATTTTTTTCTCTATTGTTTTGCTTTATTTCCAGATTTTTTATTTAATCATATCTTCACAAACCAAAACAGTTCACATTTTTTGTTGGAACTTTGGTTTTGTGAAATACAGAATGTTGGTAATGATGGAACTTGCAACCATAGTTGCTTAAAGGCTTAAGGCCCGTTCACACCAAGCACGATAACGATAAAGATGTAGTTCTAAAAATAGTTCTCAATGTTAAAGAATAGCAGTGTCCTCACCACAACTATAACGATAAAGGACAGAGAAACAATATTGTTGGGAATCATTTTCAGGACGATTTTTTCCAGCTGATGAACGTTAGAAACATTGACAGCCAATCAGAATCAATCCTGCTATCACGCGCCTGAGAATTTAAAGCGGTAGACGCTTTGTAGTTATCATGCTTGGTGTAAACAAGCCTTTACTCCACCCCAAAATAGAAATTTGGTCATTAATCACTTACAACGTGTCGTTCCAAACCTGCAAAAGCTTTGTTTGTCTTCGGAACACAATTTTAAATATTTTAGATAAAAATCGGGAGGCTTGTGACTGTCCCATTGACTGCCTGTTAAGGTCCAGAAAAGTATGAAAGATGTCATCAGAATAGTCCATCTGCCATCAGTGGTTCAACCACAATGTTATGAAGCGTCAAAAATACTTTTTGTATGAAAAGCAAACAAAATAACTATTTTATTCAATACTTTTTTCTTCAGAAAACAATGTGTTCACAGATTTTCGACTTCTCTTATGAACTCACCAAGGAGAGTAAGGGTGAATGGCAAGATTTTAATTGAATGAGGACTTATATTTCAGTCTGTTCTTCGCACAAAACCAGTGAATGCTTTCAGAAGACTTGGAATATAGTGCAGTGTCTTATAGACTACTTTTACTGGGTTTACTTTGGAGCATTATAGCTGCAGGCGTCATTCTCTGTTATTATATTGAAAAGACCCACCGGGATGTTCTTCCAAAAAAAAATCACCTTTTGTGCTTCATGGAAGAAACTTCTATGGAACAACATAAGAAAGTGAACAAATAAAGACGAGCGAATGATTCTTTTAAAAACGGCATACAGCAGGGAGTAAGTCGCAGAAGCTCCTGCAGTAATGTATTATTCTATGTAATTAGTGTCTCCTGGCAAAAATTCACAAGAAATTCCTCAATATAGTAGGGACAATGAGGGGGGATACGTGGGGGTACGTCTTTGTTGCAGGCATGTATGAACAAGAGCTGTCCATCACATCAATAATCTCATTTTAACACCGGAGAAACCAACCCGAAATGCATTCAGTGTTTTTACAGCTTCTTTTTATTTATACTACTTGTTATTGGAAGCACCATTGCGGTGGGTTCTTCAGGCCAAGAAAAGTAGTGTAAATATACAAAATGATTGCTGAACGACACACCCACATACCAGCTTTATCACCTGTATAGACAGGGCCGGGGCATGAGGTGGGAGGAAAGGGGAATATGGAAACAGGCATAAATTAGTCTTGTGGCAGTTCAGGGAGGCACATCAGAACTTGTCTTTAGTATGTATTACCCAAAGGGTCAGCCAGAGCGCTGTCAATCCACACTGGAAAAAAGCATGCCATTTCTTTTTAATCTCAGTGTGAATTCTGAAAACATACCACTTTGGGATGGAAGTGTATTCTGGGTAGCTTGGACTGGGAAGATGTTTTGAAAATATATCTGAGAAAACCGTACACAGAGTCCTGAGGGAAATGTATATGCTTGAGGGTTCAAGGACTTGGGAATTTACGACTTGAATTTGTCATATTTTTTCAAGGTGTGGTACTAAAATCCAGAGAAGCTTTTTTCCTGCAGACCCAGCAAGCCATGTACTGGGAGCAACTTTTTCAAATCTGCTTTCATTTCTGGTTTAATACTCTGAAGACATACATATTTGAATCCACATCACTGGCGCCGCTTGAAGTGTTGCGCTTTTGACAACTGACCTCTAGGTATCCCAGGATGCAATAGTTTTGTGCTCTGTAGAGTCCACAAGTTGAAGAAGCCCTGAGCTGGGCGGCACGGCCCACCATGAGGTCACCGAGGTTAGGATAACATGAATTCTCCAAACACTCGTCCTGGAGGCGGACTGGAGCTGCTATCACTAAAAATCACAAAAGTTCAGTTCAACCGGGCACATTAGCTAAACTTTAAGTAATAAAGTTAGCTGCATATTGATGACTCATCCTGTACTACAAACTATTCTCCAATCAAATGCTTTCTAGATAGAGTATGCCCCTCACCTCAATTAACCTGCTATCATAAGAAAGTCAACTGGCTATTTAATAAAGGGAGGAGCTTTGCCAAATTCCACTTCCAAACTTCCTGTTTTGTAACTTCAACATACTTTGTATATATACGCCAAAAATGTATGACAATATGTTTTTAGTGGACATTTTTTTCAAAATTGGTTTTGCTTGAGAAAACATGACAATATATAGTTGCGTTTATTATATAAACTTTATGTTCCACCTCAAATAACAAGGAAATTTATGGTAAATTTAATATCTGGCCAGTCCCCAAACTTATTCTCTCAAATGTCCTGAATATGCAGATCATTTTCAGCTTATATGGACTGTACTCCTCTGGCTTAACAAAATAAATATCTAAATTAGTGCTATTAAATGATAAATCGTGATTTTACATAATGTATGTGTGTATACTCTGTATATTTATTATGTATATATAAATGCACAACCATGCATGAATATTTAAGAAAAATATGTATATATTAAATGTATTTATATATAAAATATCAGTTATAGGAATATAATATATATACAGTACACATAGATATATTATGTAAAAAAAAAAACTTTTACTTTGAATGCAATTAATTGCGATTAATCGTTTGCTAGTACTGACCTAAATATAAACCTTATTAAGCAATGATGATTATTTTAGCAAACTTTTCTCTTAAGGTTTGAGTTATAAACAGTGATTATAGACAGAAATAAGCTAGAAGTTAAATATCCCAGACAACCACCCACACAGCTACCACCTTTTTAAAGACAAGTAAGAGCTTGAAAAAAATCACAAGGAATTAATTATTTCAGGTACTTAACCATTTAAAAATGTACACGTTTTGGGGTTTTGGCATACAAAATATGTCATTCCTGCACGGTATGCTTACAAAAAATAATTATATGAGAAAATAATCTCTCATTTCTCCCTAAAAAAAAAAAAAGCTGCAGTTTAAAGCTTAAAAGTAATTAAAAAAAAGGAATAAAACAGGATTGAATAACAAAATAACAAGTATGAGCCAGAACAACTACTAAATGATAGTGATTTGTGGAAACTGGCTTTGTTACGAAAATTAAAGAAGTACGTTGAAAATATATACATTGAAAGACAACTTGTGCATGTTAGAGGATTCAAGTGTCAACAAGTGTGGAAGAAAATTCAATCCAAGTGTGGCAAGTGATCACATGTTTCCCGTGATTGGGCTCATCGGGTAATTTCACTGTCAGCTTGCAGCAATGTCAAAGACTTCAGCAGACT
The DNA here is from genome assembly GCA_032357425.1 of Enteromius argenteus. Taxonomy (NCBI): domain Eukaryota; kingdom Metazoa; phylum Chordata; class Actinopteri; order Cypriniformes; family Cyprinidae; genus Enteromius; species Enteromius argenteus. The sequence continues at coordinate 15,914,089 of JAUCMR010000062.1, forward strand.
TACAGAGGAGCAGGAATGCCGATGTCTCCAATCGGATCAGCATAGCTGGACCTATAGGACAAACAGGTGTGTGAGGAGAGAAAGAATGAATGAATGAATGGAGAAGGAGGAATGTGATACAAAATCAATGTGAGAAATATGCCACAGTAATAGCAGAATGCCTCAAGGTTTACTACCGGTTTAATTAAAGCAAAGCTGTCAAAACATTTTTCTCATTGAGTATTCTGTAATCAAGTGTCAAGTACAAGTAATCAGATGAACACCTATGATTTAGAGGCTCTCAGGACTGACGGAGAGCATCTTGACTGTATTTATCACCACTTTATCTAAACGGTTAATCAGAATTTATCTGGATATCTGTATTTTTTATGTATCATTTATAGCAGGATTTGTGCATCATTAATCATATACAGATAGATTGAATTTTTGGGACTGTTTTTTGGCTGTAAAATCTGGGTCCTGAAGCAAACGCTTAAGACCTACTGACATCCATTAACTTCAGTAGTGTGAGATGAGCCTGTAATTCGATCGGTTTCAGTATGTCTATGACACAAAGAGGAAGAGTCTTTCTTTTACATCGTTGTATACATCACTGACTACAATGCACTAGTCCAGTTTCATTCAAGACAAGCCACAATGTATTTACGTGACAACAGCTCTGGGAGTACAGGTGGGCTTCTGTTTAAGTCTTACTTGTGATAAAACAGCCAGTTTAAAGCATGCAAGAACTAGACAGTCATTAAAGTATCAGATTTGCTTTGAAGCAATGCAACACAGCAGAACAAAACTGTGCTAAATTTTAATATAATATTACTTATTTTATCTGGATTTAGTTTTGTTAGATTTTTTTTTTAATTACTCTCTCTCTTTCGCTCCTTATAAACAGGTCAAATACGTTAAGATGTCCGCATCAAAAAAAATTCACAAAATTGATTTTATGTCCGTAGAAAGCACATTAAATGTTAGTAAAGTGTCTACTTTTAAGATTTTTGGACAATAAAATGTCAAAATTTGGTTGAAATCATGTTACATTGTCATTCAGTGTAACACAATATTTATGTAAAAAGTCAAACAACATGCTTATTCTGACTTGTTCATATTAAAATATATAAAAGAATAAGGAAGCAAATTAAATTTTATTGTGTTTTAAATGAGTAAAAAAATCTTACTGACAAATGGGTAAAACCTAGGATGGTAGCAAATTTAAAAATGTAAAATTGATATTTGGGGTGAAATTAATTCATCTTTTAATGTGTCATAAATTGATTTTTGTTATAAATATGCCTGACAAGATTGTTAAACTGAATGACATTTTAGTGGGTAAATTTAGTAAATCAGGGAAAAATGTGTGATATTTATTTTTGGCTCGGAAGAACAAAAACAAAATTGCAAGGAATTTAAACAGAAAACTTTTAACATTTTTTTGGGGGGGAAACAGAAACCATTTAAAGCAATATTACACTTATTTAAATTATTATTATTATTATTATTTTTTTGATAAATCCTTTTACGTCTTTGAGCCATATATGTATGTCATATCAACAAAATTGTGCTAAAATGTAATATAATAATACTTATCTTAATAAGACAGTTTATCTCTTAGATATGATAGTAATAAATAAATAAATTTTAGCACAACTTCAATGATCTTTATGAAGTGTGTATATATATATATATATATATATACACACACACAGTATATATATCCTTATATTAAATATTATATAAGTGTACTATATATAAATATATAAATATAGAATTTTACAATTTGGGATTTTTAACAGAAAAAAAATGAATTCCTACATTGCAAATAAAATAAAATATTAGTTTCTAAACCAAAACCAACTAGATACATTACAGAAAATATTGCAATATTAATTGTAATATTAAAAATAAAATAATAAAATTCAAAAAAACAACATTTTTAAAAATACAATAAAATAAATTACATTTTCAAACAAAATCACTCCTGATTAACACTTTTGATTATGTTAAAACAAAGTCAAATAAAACATTTGACATTTGCACATTAAAAATGATTATATTCTCTATAGACTAAATATGCTGAATTTATCAGATTATTTTAACCACAAACTATCAAAAAAAGTAGCCCAAAACACTTTTTTTATTTTGTACAAAGAACTGACATACACACAACATCCCACAACTGTATAACCAAGAAGTCATTACATCAGCTGTGACAAAATATATTTTCCACACATACCTCTGCAGATGAAGACAAATAGCATGTGGTTGGGCTAGACTTGACTGAACAGCTTCGGCTTCTACCAAAAATGATTCATCACAGTCCAATACTCTATAGAGAACAATAGAGCACAGACTTCACTGTATTATCACTCTTAATACCACAGCACAGCTGGTTACACAGAAATGACCAAACACTCACACGCCATCACTTCCAGGCAGCGGGACGGAGAGTTCGAAGGGGTCTTCTGCTGATGGTCCCGGGCTTGTGTGCTGCCAGCGATGGATTGTGAAGTAATAACTCTGAAAGCTAAAGCTTGTAAAGACACACCTGAGCTCCCGAGTGTGTGAGAGAAGGAAGAAAAGCCCCAAGGCTGTGTGAGGGAAAAAAGGATTATGTTGCATTGAGAGTTGATTCATGCTTGTCAGGAGAAGGAATGATGGCTGGATTCATTACGGGACATCAGAGTATAGAAATACGTTTGACAAGCACCACGAGTTCATACTACTGCTTCAGAAGGTGTGTCTACTAAGAATGCATTTCTTTAGAGGATTGAAATGAATATTTGGGAATATATATGGGCCATTTTATTAGGGAATGAATATTTCAGGACATCTCCCAAGAATCATTATGAAAAGTAAGTTAAGAACAAGTTGTAAGAAGCCGTTGTAAAGCAAATACTGTACTTTAAAAGCTCGTGGGAGTCATTGTTTCTACTTTAGTTGTTGTACTAAAAGCACCAAAAGATTAAAATAAATTATTTAGGGACTGTTTTGAGTGCCTACTTGATGTCTGCTATAAAATCTGGGTCCTGAAGCAAAAACCTAAGTTGGCCCTCATATTTATAGTTATAGTTATACTATAATAAAACATAAATGTAAGATATGATAGTAACAGATTTAATTTAGCTTTAATCGTATTTTTCTGGTGCTGGTCAATTTAGGTCTGTTTTGTTTCTGCTTAAAAAGAAAACATCCGAAATGTATTTCAGTGTTATTTTACTGCATTTCTTTTTCAGTGTGTGTCTGTAGTTATCATGATGTATTAGTACCCCTATGAGGGCGTGTTTATTTTGGTGGTTTCAAATATCAACATTGGCTTCTAGAAATCATATACCCTGCCTTTAAAGAGACTTTGGTATTTCGTACTTTTCTCTGACGGCCGGCTGACAATGTGCTTTTTCCGTTACTGAGGTGACACGAGTCTCACCGCTCAATTTCTGATTGGCTGTCTGCTGCCAGGGGTCCAGCAGCAACAAGCAAACACCGCTCCGTCTCACACCAAACAAACTTACCACCGCAATGCAGGGTTAACACCACAAATGCGGTGCTAACCCTGTTCCGGAGCAGGGTTCCATAACCCCAGGTAAAATGCAGTGCTAACACCACTTACAAACTACAGGTGTGAAACTGGCTTAACCCGGGGTTAAAAGCGGTGTTTAGAATGACAATAACCCGGGGTTAAAGCGCAGCGTGAAAAACCTTCATATCGTTCCAAATCCGTAAAAACTTCATTCGTCTTCTGAACACAATTTAAGATATTTTGGATGAAAACTGGGAGTCCCATTTTCCCATTGAGAAAAGTATGAAAGACAATATTAAAATACTCCACCCGGCTGACACAGAAAAGTGTACCCAGTTTGCATTCGGTGGATATTCTTCGAAATGGTGCTGCAGTGATACGGAGAGACACAGTGGATACAAATTTATTAAATAAAGTCATATAGTTTTTTACTTTGCGCACAAAATATTCTCGTCGCTTCATAAAATACAGATTGAACCACTGATGGCAGATGGACTATTCTGACAATGTCTTTATACTTTTCTGGACCTTGACAGTGTTTATTTTGTGGCAGTCAATGGGACAGACACAAGCCTCCTGGTTTTCATCCAAAATATCTTAAATTGTGTTCAGATGACAAAATAAGCTTTTACTGGTTTAGAAAGACATAGTGATTAATGACAACGTTTTCATTTTTGGGGTGGAGTAACCCTTTAACTGATGTGCTGTGGATTATTGTGATGTTTTTATCATGTTTGGACTCTCATTCTGACGGCACCCGTTCACTGCAGAGCATTCATCGGTGAGCAACTGATACAAAACTTCTCCAAATCTGTTCTGATGAACTCATCTACATCTTGTACGGTCTGAGGGTGAGTAAATATTCAGTAAATTCTTATTTTTGGGTAGACTATTTTTTGAAAGACATCAACATTTGACACTTTCATGCCTTGAAAGTAAAACTAAATATATAACATTGTAACAAGTATGCATTCTCCTAGTTTTTATGAGGGTTAAAAGGTCTAACGGTCAGCCCAGGGCAAGAGAAAATAACTTGCAGGTGTTTTTTTTCCAAACTCCTACGAACAGTTTTCTTGATAAAATGCACAAAACAAAGATGCTCTATTTTAATATAAAAACATCAGTGGTCTTAAAATGTTATACTGACACACATTTGTGTGAACTGATGCAAATGTTTTGGGTTACAGATGCATAAAAGATTATTGGCACAAATTATCTCGCCAATGAAATTAACGCTGCGTCACAGATACCGATAAACACAGCGCATCTGGCCTACAAATCACAGAAATACATTTTTAAACTTTTCAAAGGCAGATTTTTATGATCTCAGAGTCAACAGCTGTGGTTAGAAAGCGCATACCAACCAAGCCAACACATTTGTCATTCCCTCAAGGCTGTTTTTGGCATCTCTACACATTTACAGACCCAGACAAAATGCAAATGTATCAATCAAAATCTTTGCAGCTAATCTTCACTGTGCCCGACAAGCCTGGAATGTAAGTAAGGTATTAAATTAATGCACTGGTCCTGTTTATCAGTACCATTCATTTAAGGCAATGTTGACCAGCACTTCAAATCATCACACATTATTAATCAGATTACATATCCGGCTTGCTGTGAGTTTATTAGTCTTTAAACCGCTGCTTTGTTGTTGTTTGCCTTCTCGCAGTTAGTCAATTATTTGGCGATGCTGTTTGGAATATGTTAAAAGGTTTTAGACGTTTTATGCGACATGATTCTCTCATCCTTTTTAATGCAAAAGCACTTTTGATTACCAGCTCACACTTCCAGAAAAATCAGGGTATGAAGACGTGTCTCATCTTGTGTTTCTGAATCGAAGCTTGGGTTCATTTTGACACTGCTATGACAGACTGATCAATGTTTTGATTGTAAACACGAATATGAAAAATCTATATGCTATATAACATCTATAATATTATTATACGTTATATAATATATAATATTCTAAACAGATATATAGGCTACTGTTCTTAGGTAACAATCCTCACAGTCTGCTATTATTATTCTTTAATGTTTATCATAGTAAGTATTACAATTATTTTTTATTTGATATAATAAACATATAACTTCTCTGTAAAAATACATCTGAGATTATTACATGTACTGCTTGCTTTGTCATATGAAAATATTATAATATAATATTTATATTATTACAGTTTATTACATTTTAAAATGCTGTGTTACAAAACAAAATATAGCTTTCTAATAAAATAAAATATTACTTGTATTTGTATACTTGTATTTTTCTGTCTCCTTTATGTTATTCAAAATATTATATAATAATTATCATATTTTTTAAAATGTGTTAAATTACATTAAAATCATAAATAATATTTTTTAGCAAAATTATTCAAAACTTATTTATTTTTTTACATATTTACTGTCTGTATATTATTAAATATGTATATTATTAAAATAATGTTATATCATATTTAGCATATTGTTAAATTGAATTAAATCACAATTAAAGTTTTACAATTTAATAAAAGGTTATATTTGACATAATATAAAATATTTCTAAGTACAAGTATTACATTTTGACTTTAATTAATACTTAACTAGTAAAATTAATACAAAATATGTATTACGTGTTCCCTGTCTGCTTTCCATGATAAATTGTTATACGATATTTATCATATTATTAAAATGCATTAAATAAAAATGTAAAAGGTTATATTTTAAATAAAATATTTCTTTGTATAATTATAAGAAAAATATTACATTTTAAAAGGACACAGTATAATGCATAAAAATATTTATTACATGTAAAATCATATTGTATATTTAATCATATTATCAAAATATATAGCATTTTTAAAATGTATAAAATAAAATAAAAATTAGTATTTTCTTCTGTCTGCTTTATATGATTACAAATATTATATATTAATATTTATAATATTATTAAAATGTATTAAATAACATTTTTAAATGTTATATTTGATATAATACAAAATATTAATTCTTATTTATTTATTTATGTTCTACATTTCTTCTGTTGAAAGACTGAGGCTAGCTCTTAGACTTTTTAATAAAGTGCCTTTCTCTGGGTATATTTATTTAGAAAATCCAATTTCTGTATAAACCTTAAAATCGTGACTACATAATCTACTGAATTACATTTAATCAGTAAAACCTATCAAAGTTATGCAACATCTTATGCAGAAATGTAATAGACCAATACAGTAATTCTGTATAAACGTATAACATATTTATATTAAAATATGTGATGCAATAAAATCACAGCTACGTGGCCCCAACCTAATATTTATGAAAAAGAGGCCAGTCCTGGAAACACGGTTACTCTTGTTGTTTTCCGTTCAGTTATTATATATATGTTTTTCTTTGTGGAAGTTGAAATATTTTGTGGAAGAGCAGACTACAAAAGCACAGCTGTGATTATGAGATGTGTCACTTCTGATATCAGCCTCATTCTGCGCAGACAAACGAGACAAATGTTATCGTCAGTGTTTGGCGTCAGCATCAATGGCTCTGTTCGTCTGGAGCTGGCAGCAGCATCACATCGCTCTTTGATCCCGGCGCAGCACGAGTTTGTGACAGTTTCTTGGAATCAAAGGAAGTAAACAGGCAACTTATCAATTGAAGCTAGACACAAATGAAATAAATAAAAACACATAAACATTTCATTCATTGCCCTGATATAAGGAGCCCAACAGAACAAGCACCACTGGCATTAATAGTGAGATTCAGGGCCAGTGTATGGAGTTATTTTTGTGCCAAAATTAAACAAACAAATCCAGCGTTTTGCAAACAAACACAATCTGCTTTGCAAAG
>JAUCMR010000062.1:15921638-15933351 GCA_032357425.1 Enteromius argenteus
ATATATAACATATTTTTCTTAAATATTTACTTGCATGTTTGTCTATTTATTTATATATGCATGATAAATATACAAAGTACACACACATATATTATGTACACAAAAACCTTTTATTTTGGATGCGACAGCGCTAGATATTTTCAATACTTTTTTGAAATCAAATAATAAATTAACTACAATTATTTGAAAAATAGATCAACATCCAAAATTAACAATTATAAAATGTGTATTTTTATTCATTATTAATATAGTAATTAATTATTGTTATCAATAAAACATTATAATCCAGAAATATTTTATACTTCAATTTCTAATAATTATTACAATACTAATTATTTTTAAATGAACATTTAATTCGTAATTGATTGCAATAATGTAATAATTAATACTTTTTCAAATTATTATTAGCACTATTAATCTCTTCTGTATAACTGTATAATAAAGGCACATTGAAGATAAATTAGTCTCACGCTTTATATAAATGTCTATCAGTGTGTAACTTCTCTGCTGTTGTCATAGAGATGCTCCTCAAGAAAAGCCAGAGTTTTCTGCCAGGACTCCTCCTGAGCTCGACTGTGAGGAACCGTCTCTCCTCCCCAAAGCACCACCACTACAATACAGAGCAATGTCATTACAACCTCCTCTAATACAACATTCATTTGTCCGTCTGTGTATATGACATCTCACTTCCTATTTAAAAACATGCATGGTGGGGAAAATTCATAAGAAGATCACAGATGATTTTAGACGAGCCCTTATGTTGTATTCCTGGTCAATGTGACCCACAGCACATTTGCTGAAATACTGGTTTAACTTGTTTTTTCTCGGAATTATAAAATGATTTCTTGTTTAGGATCATGAACATCCCTGCAAAGATTCAACACTCTGAGATGTTGTGAAATTTCTATTATGATTATGATGCTAGCAGGTCAATTTGACCCATAACTTTCATAGCTAAAGGCAGGAGCAGAGACAAATTAATTAATTAATGAATGAATGATATACTTCCCTCGAAGAGTATTTACATTTATGCATTTAGCAGACACTTTTTTTTCCCATTAAGAAATGTATTGTGTATTATTGTGTCATTTCTTTATCAGTTCATGTTTGTGAATTTTGCTGGGAATTGGACCCATGATCTTGGTGTTACTCTACACTTTGAGTTTCAGGAAAGCACAAAATAAAAATATATCAAAATATCAAAATTGTAGACGTAAAAAATAAATAAATAAAACATTGTTAATACTATTATCTTTTCTTTAAAAAAAAACAAAAAAAAAACAATATCTATATTATATTTATTATATTATTTATTAAAATGAATAAAATTCAATAAAATATAACTTAAAAAAAAGTCTAAATAAAAAAAATTAGAATAGAATTTAGAAAATCATAATTATGAAATATTTATTAAATAAATTATTAAAATTTATTAGATTAATTTAAAATGATATATTTGTTATTAGACTAACTATAACTTCTTAGTCCAAATAAACCAATGTTTATTTACTTATTTATTATTTATTTATTTACTGAATTTCCCCTGTTATGAGACTTGTGCTAGTCGTCGCTCTCTAGTGAATTTCTTGGTGCATTTATTTTTCAAATCCAATTTCTGTATGAACTTAAAATCTTGACTACATTAGCTACTAGATTAAATCTAAAGAGTAAAACAGTTATGAAATGCAAATATTGTACTTCTGTATAAATGTGAAACATTTAAAAACTGGAAATCGATAGCAATTAAAAACATACTGTTCACATTTTTGCTAAAAATAAACTTTTTATAATTGCATTCAGCAATATACATGTATGTGTTTGTATGTGTGTGTGTGTATATATATATATATATACATATATGGAGTAAACACATACATACATATACATACTTTTAATGTAACACAAGGACTAAGCAGCTCAAACACAGTGAAACAAAGCTTGATTACACTTGTATTAGACTTTGACCTTTGGTCTTTGCCTCCAGTAGCTTGAAGTCACTGAATCGAACGTGAGGACAGTAGGGCGGCTCGATCAGGTGACCCGTCCCGGGATACGAGAGAACCGTAAGGAGGTGACTGTTCCCAGCCTTCTCCATCATCTCCTTCATCTGTACAGCAGGAAATGACATCGGCTCAATCACTGGCCTGAGATGAAACGTTTTAATACATTAAACTGATCGACTCACATCCGCTGCAGACTCTGAAGCCGGCCAGTTCTGATCGTCCTCTCCAACAATTAATAAAACAGGACATTTGATCTCACCCATCTGGTAAAAACATGAACAGAGCATTGGCTCTTTGTAGTACAAAACTGAACATTACAAAGTAAATGCATCATTTTCATACGTTAACTTTCTTGGAAGGGTCATCTGGTACCGGCAGCAACAGATCCCGCCAAATTATTCTCGTCTTCTCATCGTAACGGATTTTGTCTATATTCCTTTTTGTTAAGCGAATGACAGATGTTATTAGTATACAGTTTGTATAATGTAATGTATCTTAATTATGGCTGTTGTGTGAAAAAAGGTGTTTCTTACTGTTGCAGCGCTGCATAGACATCCGCCAAAGATCCTTTGAGTGGCATGATGTGACTCCCGCTCACACAAACCACACACCTGGGCTGCCAAGTGGCCATCAAAGAACAGATAACTACATTGCATTGAATCTGCATTAAATCTCCACTCTATTGATGTAAACGAGAACTTATGATGTTTCTACCTCTACAATTTTTGAGTATCCGGTCAAACCCAGCGTCACAGACACACCGAATGACATCCCCATCATTGCCACTCTGTCAGGACAAACTTTGGGGTGTTTTTGTAGAAATGTAAATGCAGTCTGAAAAAAAAAAATAGTATATATATATATATATATATATATATATATATTAGTGGTATATTTGGCCATTTTCAAATATTAAACATTTTTGATACCAGGAATGACCCATATATTATTATTTATTATCTATTTTTTTTATGTGCTTTAAATACTTTCGAGGTATATATTATGGTATATACCTTATTTTTCACTCTCCAAAGTGAAAATTTTTATTAAAAAAACATGTTTTCAAATTAAATTACATTTTTTTGAATATATTTAAATATATTTTTCGAAATTAAGTAAACTTGAAATTATTTATCTAATTAAACATTAAAAATTATTTCACATTAGTGCTGTCAAACAATTAATCGTGATTAATCACATCCAAAATAAATCATATATGTGTGTATACTGTATATATACTGTATATATAAAATTTATTTATATTGTATATAAATAAATAATATATGTATGTGTGCTGTGTATATCTATTATGTATATATACATACACATGCATGCATATATTTCTGAAAACTTTTATTTTTATATATGAAATTTATTAATAATATAAATTATGTAAATACATGTAAATATTTTCAAAATATATACTGTATGTGTGTGTATTTATTAATACATATATATATATATTTATATATATATAATATACACAGCAGACATACATATATTATGCAGACAAAAACATTTATTTTGAATGTGATTGTTAATCATTTGACAGCATTATTTTACATGTAACTGAATTATTTTACATGTAACAAACATGAAATAATGGCAGTTTAATTAATGTATATGCAAAGAGGTAATGGAAATGACATTTAATTTTAATAAATATATTTTCATGTATACCACCAGTTAAAAGTTTGGAATAAGATTTTTTACAATTAAAAAATATTTTTAAAGAAGTCTCTTTTATTTGACAAAATACACAGTAAAGCATTATTATTACTGTATAAATATAATACTATGATATTATTATATTATATAAAGCTAATGCAAAAATGATATTGTCCTTAAGAAATCATTTTAATATACTGATTTGTTGCTCAATTATCATTGCTCAATTATTATTATTAATAAGTCATATTTTTATTGAATTTTTTTATTAAATAAGAAAAATAAATATTTGAATGGTAGTGTTTACAACAAAATATGAAGCAGTGCAGCTATTTTCAACATTGATAATAATCAGAAATATTTCTTAAGCAGCAAATCAACATATTAGAATGATTTCTGATTTCTGAAGGATATCAGTAATGATCCTGATGTTCCTGATTTTACTGTAAATTTGATTCATGTATAACTATGCGTGAATTACTTACTGATCCATTAATCAGAGTTAAATTTTTAATTGTTGTGTAGCACACGTACCTCAAAGTAGGTGTTGTCCACATGAAGGAGTTTTCCTTCAGCAGTCAGCATCCCCATGTACTCCAGAGCGAGCGAGACATAGCCGTGGGACGCCAGGAGCGCCGAGCGATACTCAACACGACCTCCCTGTCCTCCCCAGAGGTCCAGCACAGCAGGAAAGGGCCCAGAACCTGCATTACAAAACCACACGAATATAACCAGAGTCCCTCAAGTCTCTGTGAAAGCAGACAGAATGTACAATGCTTTACATGCATCTGAATGTACGAGGTAAAATAAACGCTTCTCTTGTGGCACAATAAAAATACATATTTCGTGAGTCATTTCTGAATGTTTTGAATTGAATCCTTCACTTTTGTTCATTTTAATGCATCACTGCAGAATAAAAGTATTTATTTCTGTAAATAATAATAAAAAATAAATATATATATTAGTGCTGTTAAACGATTAACTGTCATTAATCGCATACAAAATAGAAAAAAAAAAAATTGTATATTTTTTTATGTGTACATAAATATTGAAAATATTTACATGTCAATACACATATTCATATTATTTCTATTATAAATAAATGTATTTAATATATAAACATAACATTTTTCTGGAATATATACATGCATAATAAATATACACAGTAGACACACTGTCACTGTCGGATATACTCTTTTGACTTTATCTGGATTGTGCAGTTTGCTGGTGTTTGACCCTGCTTGTTTGACCACGTCTTGTGAATAAAGTTCTGCACTTGGATGCCCACTCGAACCTCAGTCCCTTCATAACACACACGTATATTATGTAAACAAAAACATTTATTTTGGATGCAATTAATTGTGATTAATCATTTGACAGCACTAATATATATAAATATATATATATATATATAAATTAATACACATTTATTCAATATGCATATTATGTAATTTATATAATTATTATATTTATATTATTAAATATAATTCAAAATTATTGTAAATACTGTACTAATGATATACGAGCAAGGACTGCATCTAATCACTTATTTACTAATCCATACCTGGAGGAATGAAGAGAGTCCCCTTTATCTCACCCTCTGTCACTTCCACCCTCTGGACTTCAGGGGCCAGATACCAGCGTTCAGCAGTAGCTGATGTGAGGGGTATGTGATGCTTAAAGCCCCTAGCAAGATGTCCTTCATACACAGAAAATGTCACTTTAACGGGGGTCTGCACATTGTTCTTCCGGAATCTGTCAATTCAAATTAGAATTATCTGTCAATTTGGTGCATGACGGTGAAAGATTTTCCCACGCATTTTTCGCTTCTGTTTCAAGTTAGACACAAATTTACCACGCTGACATGCTACTTAAACAGATAAAAATACAAGACTGTGACTGTGTGCTTAACCGCTTTAATTAGGGAAAGAATTACAATCTCAAGAAGCACTAAAAAAATATATATTTAATTAAAAATGATGGAGAAATATAAAGCTATCGATTTAAAGTTGTTAATTGTATATAGAAACAACATATTTTAAGTTTATTGCCAAATCTAAATATACAAATATTTAAAGGGATAGTTCACCCAAAAATTATAATTCTCTCATTAATTATTCACCTCATGTCCTTCCAAATCTGTAAGACATTCATTCATCTTCAGAACACAAATTAATATTGTTGTTTTCTTAATGAAATCTGAGAGCTTTCTGACCTTGCATAGACAGCAAGGGTCCTACTGAAGTCAAGACCCACAAAGGTAGTAAGAACATTGTTAAAATGGTCCATGTGATATCAGTGGTTAAACCGTAATTTTATGAAGCTACGAAAATACATTTTGTGCACAAAGAACACTAAAATAACAACTTTATTCAGCAATTCTTCTGCATTTTCTACTGAGGTCTTGGGCTTGGACGACATGATGGTGAGTAATTAACGACAGAATTTTCATTTTTGGGCGAACTAACCCTTTAAATATTTCCCTATAGAGAAAATTATTGGTATTTTTTATCTTATTTTATTTATTTATTTTTACATCTGGAACCCGTCTATTTTGACAATACGTAATTTTCTTTCTTTTTTTTATGTTAGCACCTTTATGATAAAATTCCCATTTCGATTTCCAAAGAAAAATAACAGTATATAGTTTTGGTACGACGTATAGAGAGTAAATTAAGTTAACTTTAAGGTGAACTGTCTCTTTAAATTAGAAGTTGGCTTTAATTACTCACCGTCGACCTGGTTTACTTTCAGGGACAGGTCTCATGCTCCACAACAGACCCATGGCTTCAACTCCCTCGAATGTCCCGCCAAGACTTTTATGTCTGGAAACTGTGCAGGAATAATTCAGTAAATCCTTCTATAATCAAAGAATTGCTCGTTTTAGATAGGAGTGTACCTTTAACCGTCCCTGAAGGGTCGCTCGTGTAGCGGCCGAACGCTTCCCAATCGTCTCCATCTTCAGAGTGAATCAGTGCGTGAAGAGTGATCTTATAGTCGGCAGGTAAGTGCTTCACTTCTACCTCGGTTTTTTCATCGACCAAGCAGCTTGAAGGATGAACAGAAAGTACAGGACCGTGCTCTGCCATTGTACAGCTCAGAAAACAGCCTGAATGAATGCAAACTGTGGCAAAGGCTTTTATAAAAGGTTTAAGCTGGTCATTGTCCTATAGGACTGCGGTTCACACAGACAGATCCTTATTTGGACCTGAAGTTCATAGATAAACAAGCCCATAAAGACGTAACAGGTTGTAGAAACTGACCATAAAAAGCTCAAATAGATAGTTTAACCAAAGTGACAAGATTTCCTGCCATAAAATGTCATAAAACTAATTTTAGTACACTAAAATGTATAAAATAATAAGTGTATTCTTATGAGGGAATTGTTTGTTTACCTATTAATTATTTAAATAAATTGCAATCAAATCTTGATGTTAATACAATTAAGCTGGCTTTTGTTATACTTGTGGTCTTTTTGTTACATAGTGATACATATAGTTGCAATTTGCGATAGAAAATTGATTAGAAAAACACATTGAAAGAGAAATAGTGTATAATCATAAAAACAAGGATTGATATTCTGCTCATTCATAAAAGAAAATGCAAACGATTACTGTTTGTTTCCATAAGAATAAGAAAATATATACATTTTTTTTATTTTAAAAAAGTATGTTTTTTAATTGATATTTATTTTGTTAAAGTTGATTTATGCACTAATTTGCAGTTGAAATGCTGCTGTTTCACTGGAATATCAAGTTAGAGTATTACATTTTAATTATGAGGTTGAAAATAAATAAACAGCACAAGGTGGATAAATCATTAGCATGCATTCAGAAAATATTCAATTCCATTTAATGCAAAGTTTCATCATTGCACACAGCTACAGAGCACCAAACTTGATAGTATTTATGGACAATTTTAATTAATGACCAAAAAAAAAAATGTAACAATGATTGTCTGAACATCAAACTTTAGCTTTTAGCTATGGATATTCATGGAGCTTTTTATTAACACAGCAGAAGTGATATATTTTACTGTGTGCCCTAAACTAGGCCTACTCTTCAAACAGCTGATAGCGCTGCATTCAATGTACATGTCTAAAAATAAAAGACAAACATAAGTTAAAAATAAACCACACTTTCAAATAGGTAGTTACAATATTGAATATGTAGTGGTAAATCAGCCTCATAATATGGTTTTACTTCAGAGAATGCTTCATGGTGCCCCTCCGGCGAATATGAGCTCCAGGGCGGCTTGGATGTCTCCGCCGGTGGCCTGCAGGGCTCTCAGGATGAGCTCCTCATCACGGATGCCCATGTCCCGCAGCTGCTGGAGCTGAGACTGCCACTGATTCTACACATAATCAAACAGAGTCACTCCAGAATCAGTAATGCCTCTTGAACAAAGAAAAATGATATCAGATTTCACTGCATATAAAAAGGAACAGGATGCAAATCAGTCATAGGAAAAATGCATGCAGTCTCTATTTGATGGACTCTTATGAAGATGAATCTGGTGTAAATGTCACTGGATGTTACTCACGTGTAAGCTGGACATGCTGGACACCTGCAGGGCCTGCTGCAGTGCCTGGTTAAACAGGTCGTTGGTTATAGGAGTGCCTGCAGGGATCGGGGACACTCCTGAAGAGGGACCCTGTCACAGATGTATTCAGCTTTTACATTAGTGCATGCAAATCTATAACATTATATTAGACACAACGATGGTAACATTCCAGTTGATAACAATTATTAACATTACTGTCTGTTAGCTTTGCACTGCCCCTCCGGTGAATCTATAAGAGCTGTGTTGGACTTGGACTGCACAGACTGATCGCTGTGTGACATCAGGACAGTGAGAGCTATAGAGACCAGACGCTCATTATGCTTTGAATGGCTCTCGTGGTACTTTGATGTCAAACACTGATCATGCTTGTGGAGTGCTGCTTCAAGTCAAACACACACATAATAACTAGAGCGCAAAGCATCAGAATCAAATCATTCGTATTATAGTTTATATTGTTTGGAATTGGCAAATATCGCATAGTTGGGTATGAGAATAGATATCGTATCATGATAAACACCCCTAATGCTCTGGGTGGACACAGTCAGGGCAGGGCTGGGGCAAAAAATTGGCCCTGGCATTTTTTGGTCCAGGCGGCCCACCACCACATATAGGCCTGCTATATATATATATATATATTGATAGACAGATATAGATATACAGCCAATATAGATATAAAACCGCATGTTTTTATGTAGTACTGTCCCGAATAAGCTGTCTCACATAACAGATGTTTAAATATACTCCACAAGAAAAAATAATAACTGAATTTATAAAAATGTCCCTGTTCATAAGTTTACATAATATCTTAATACTGTGTGTGTTTGCTGGATGATTCACAACTGTATTTTTGTTTCGTGATAGTTGTTCATGAGTTCCTCATTAGTCCTGAGCACTTCAGCTGCCTGCTGTTCTTAAGAAAAATCTCCAGCTCCTGCACATTCCTTGGATTTCCAGCATTGTCTGCACATTTCAACCCTTCACAACACTGACTTAATGATTTTGAGATCAATCTTTTCATGCTGAGGAAAATTAGGGGACTCATACATAACTATTATATAAGGTGAAAACATTTACTGATGCTCAAGAAGGCAACACAATGCATTAAGAACTGGCGGTATCAACCTTTTGAATTGCATGATCAGGGTAAATTGTACTTATTTAGTCTTCTGGGAAACATTTAAGCATTTATGTAGCTTCTTAAGTGCTGTACCAAATGAAAAAAAAAATTGATCTGTAAACAAAATAAGAATTTTTCACAACATCATCATCCTGTTCAAAAGTTTACACTCCCTGTCATCTTAAAGTTTTATCTCGTGCCATTCAAATGTTCTGCTCTCCACCCAAATTTAAAAGCTGCTGTTGGTTAATGAAGGTCTGAAGAAATAAATCGCTGCTCGACTGGAGCGCGATACTGTCCGTGGTCCGGTCTGTCTGAAAAAAAAATCCTACACTGACAAATACATTACGCAGCCGCAAAAAGACCACAGCGCCGTCAACTAATAAGGCAGAAAAAAACTATATACTGCTAAGATTTTTATGGGCCGATCAGACAAATATGGTATGAGAAGATGTATTGTCCCGGCCCAAAAAGTATGTGGGCCCAACGAGAAAACGCCCGGTCTGCCAGATGGCCAGTCCGCCCCTGGACACAGTAATGGGCAGTGTACTCTACTGAAGTGTCCTGTACCTGGTTTCCTGTGGTTGGTGTAACAGCGCTGCTCTCAGGGGTGCTGGCGAGGGCCAGGGCGGTGGCCAGCTCACTTTGAGTAATGGGTCTGGGGCCCACGGCGCCGTTATAACCCAGAGAAGCTGGCCTCATGCCACCCAAACCACTAGCAAGAGTGGACGGCCCTCCACGATGCCCCTACAGATGATAAACTGGCTTAGAGTCCAATACTAATAATGCACTATTCCTAATGAAGAACAGTAAATCATCACAAACCGACTGGAAGTCCTCCTCGTCATCAGACATGCCTTCAAAGAGGAAACCTCCTGTAGATTAAAGAAAGTTTATGCATGAAAACTACTATGGATCACCAAAATGACCCATCACATTATGTAAATGGTGGGCAATTTCTCATTTAAATTGTGTTTAAATGGACACCCACCTGGCATGTCGCTGTAGGAGCTAGAAGACACGTTTCTGGAGGAGCTGGCGCTCTGCTGGGGCGGCACGCTGCCAGCCACCGAGTGCAGCACCAGGATGATGGCATTTACCAGAGCCGGGTGGGAATTGGCCAATCTGGTGAGACAGTTAAACTCAGGGTATCGTTCGCTTTAACCCAAAGTGCAGCACATGATTCAAATGTCACACTCTGAGGCAGTTAAACCTCAAAAGGAAGGAACACGATATGGTGTTCACAACCATTTGCCATCAGCCAAAATGGAAAGTCGTTTCAAATATGAAAAAAATAATTTAAGTGTGACTAATTATTATAAAGTTAGTATCACACATACTTGACCGCTTTTGCTTGAAATAAGACAAATATAGACTCTACCTAAATATTAATTTATTTAAAGAAATGAAATTGTTAAAAGTAGTAAGAGTAATTATATTATTATTATTATAATACTGATTAATAATATTACTGATTTATTATATTATTATTAAAAGTAGTAAGAGTAATTATATTATTATTATAATACTGATTAATTAATAATATTACTGATTTATTATATTATTATTAAAAGTATTACGAGTAATTATATTATTATTATTATAACACTGATTAATTAATAATATATTTATTACATATTTGATTATTTCTTATAGTAATAATTGTATTTGTATTAGTTTAAAAATATTGTTTAAAAATTAATAATAACATTGATTTATTATTATTTCAACATCAGTCGTAGTAGTATTACTAATATATATTTTTATTATAATAATGCTGATTAATTAATAATATTACTGATTTATTATATCAT
Organism: Enteromius argenteus; assembly: GCA_032357425.1. NCBI lineage: Eukaryota > Metazoa > Chordata > Actinopteri > Cypriniformes > Cyprinidae > Enteromius > Enteromius argenteus. The sequence goes on from JAUCMR010000062.1 coordinate 15,932,804, forward strand.
ATATTTTATTACATATTTGATTGTTATTATATTACAATAATTATTGTCAGTGTATTATTATGTTAGTTAATTAATTATTATTACATTATCAATTATTACTAACATTACTAATTTATTATTGATGTATTATTAATATTATTTTACATTTAACATTATTTATTTATTATGATGATGATTAATATTGTTAATTATGTTTATTATTAATCGCTAATTATGATTATTATATTATTATTGATTAGTTCATTAACAATAACGTTACTGATTTATGATTATTGATACTGTTTTTCTTAGTAGTATTGGTGGTAATAATAATAATATGGATTAATATTAATAATAAGAATAACAACAATAATTATTCATATTTACTAGGGCTGCAACAACTAATCGATAAAATCGATAATTAATGAAATTCGTTGTCAACGAATGCCGTTATCGATTAGTCGGGCTGCTCACGTTACTGAGGAGCGTGATCACAAGATGCACAAATACACACAGATACACAGCCGCTCGCGCAATGGAGGTTACAGAAGCGTCTGCAGGAAAAAGCG
>JAUCMR010000062.1:15933451-15950742 GCA_032357425.1 Enteromius argenteus
GTAGAATATTACATTTAGTGATTGTTGTGGTTTTCAGCGAATGCAAATAATAGTACATTTGTGACTACTAGCTTTTTTCATTTCTACAGTTTTTTTATAGTCCACTACAAAGTTAACTTCTTAACTAGCAAAAACTTTTCAAACGTAATTTACTGTGGTTTAACACAGTATATCATTTTATTATACAAAATTACATTATTTTAGCTGTTTATATCTTAACAACTGAATATGAATATATATATGGTTTTATATAGTTATTAGCAAAACATCAAATTAAAAAAGCGTTTAGTTTTTATCTGATTAATCGAAAAAATAATCGCCCAACTAATCGATTATCAAAATATCTAATCGATTATCAAAATAATCGTTAGTTGCAGCCCTAATATTTACACGGTGCATTAATAATATCAATTGTATTATTAATTGTTATTTACAGTTTACTTGTTGTTACTGTTGTTATTATTACATATAACACTATTTGTTATTGTTGTTATTTTTCTTTATTATTATTAATAATTGTATTTATTTATTTTAGATGAGTTGTATGTAATGATGCTCACTCACGTGTCAAGCATGTTTGGGTCTGTGAATTGTATGAAGAGGTCTTTGTCCTGAAGAACCCCTAAAAATACAGTCAATAAACACGAATAAGTCTTCAGCACGCCTCGCATTACAAATCCCTTCTGCCTGCACTCATACAGTACCCAGAGCCACAGGATCGCTGCTCAGCCCAGGGGTCGCCACAATGATCTGGTCGAGGGATTCCTTGTTGTTCAGCATCTTGAACACCTGGAATGAGTGAACAGCTACTCAAACGTGTTCCCAAGCATCCAGACAAACCAGCAGCAGAGAATCTGTATGCTGCTCCAGTCCACCTACCGAGTCTCTGTATGCAGTGCTGGTGTGAAGAGCTGCCTGTAAGACACGAAACTCCCTCGCAGCCGCAACCTTGTCCACCGGCTCTAAAGGAAAACACAGGAATAAATAATGGACTGTATTCGTGGTGCACTGTTCTCTTTTCGGAGCTTGCAGGGGTCCATCTTTGTGCTCCACTGAAGATGTTTAACACGACTCACCGGGATGGATCTCGGGCTCTGGCCATGACTTTCTCAGGATGTGCACCGTGGATCCCGACTGAATCCCGTAGGACTCCAGAGTCAAGTCATCCTTTAACTTTCTGCCACAGTACACTAATTCTGCAATGCATAAAGATAATGGGAAAACTGTTTGCAATCTTGCCAAGACTCCTCTGGGGGTTATTCCCAGAATTGATTAATCTTTTTATTTATTTATTTATTTTTGGAAACATGAAAGCATCTTTAGATGTCATTGCAAAAGGGACACATTTAAGTTTTTAAAAGTTATAGTTCCAGCTTGATGACTTAAATCCTATTATGTATTGCGTTGTATTATGTATTGCAGGGTAACACTTTATTTTACGGTTACATGTATTAGTTGCTTATTAGCATGCATATTACTAGAATATTAGCCATTTATCAGTGCTAATTAAGCACATGTTAATGCATTATTCTACATGACCTTATTCTGCATCTCTTATCCTACCCAATACATAAACCTAACAACTACCCCACTAACTACTAATAAGCAGCAAATTAAGATTTTATTAAGTGAAAAGTTGTGGTTAATAGTTAACGGCCCGGTTTCACAGACAGGGCTTAGCCTAAGCCAGGATTAGGCCACAGTTCAATTAGGACATTTAATTATTTTTTATATACATACCTTAGAAAAAGGCATTACTGGCGTGCATCTTAAGACAAACCAAAGACACTGACATGTTTTAAGATCAGTCAGTGCAGGTTTCTTTTAGTTGAAGCAGCTTAGATTGACATTTTAGTCTAGGACTAGGGTTAAGCCTTGTCTGTGAAACCGGGGGAACAAGTGTTACCTATTCTAAAATGTTACCGACTTACAACGTAAAACTAAAATAATGTGTCCCTTATAATATTAGTTATATATATTTGTTGATAAAGTTAAAATAATTATTTGACTTTACTATTTAAACCGTAAAATTACATCACCTATAAATTCATCTTAAGTAACCCGTTAAAAAAATTTAATTGCATACGATTATTTGTGAAAAGATCGAATGCTCTGTTATTAATGGGATAAAATGTTACTAATTTTTTTAAACTAATATTTAATATATATATAATAAATAAAAACTTATAAAGCTGGAATAGATACTAGAAATTATTAGGAAGTTATTAGTAACGAGGAAATAAGTGGATTATTATTAAGATACCCAATGCATGCACTAGCAAATTTATAATTGCTACCGGCAAGTAATACAAACTAGACAAAAGTGATTCGTTAATATCTGAACCACAAACAGTTGAAAGCATTTTTGTTAACATACTGTATATTGATATATCAATGGAATATTTAGCTTATTTTTATAGTAACTATTAGCAAAGCAATACCAGTAGTATCTCATAAATAGACGATAAAATGTAAAAATAGTCACCAAATAAAATAAAAAAAATCATAAAAACAAATAAGCACTAGTAAAATAATAAATAAGCACTAGGCTACATGTAAAAGGCTTAAATAACGGGCTAAACGAAACCGTTATTTAGTTATCTGAATAGCTTTTAATAATTTTAATTTGCCTTTAAAGGTTCACATCAAATTATGACACTGTAAATAAAAGCGCTAGTGTTTTTAATCAGTCAAGAGATGACCGCCTTAATAACATACTGTCGTCTAATATTATAATGGGTCATATTCTTCACAATATAGGTTACCAATGAGCTCAGGATCTGGTATGGCATCTGGGATCTGAGCTGACACGAGCTGCTTGAGCGTGGAGACCCGATACTCTCCGGGAGGAACATCTCCGGGCTCTGTCTCGGGAAACTGCAGCACGGACTTGGGAAGAGAAGGCTGATCCAGCAGCTTCAGAGACAGACGCCAGTCTGAGAGCGCCATTGAGCTGGACGGACTAGAGGTGATGGCCGTTCTTTTGGCAACGCACAGAAACGACGAATAAATCTATCAATCCTGTAAACGCTATATGTCTTGGAAATAAACAGAATCATGCGACTGTTTTCATCCGCGCGCCATGACGTCACGCAGGAAAGATGTCGGTTCTGGGAATTGTAGTTTTCCTGATGCGTTTACAGAATGTAGTCCTCGCGCGCGAACAGAGAGAGCAGTGTAGCTATGAGACGCAGAAATAATACATCAATAATACATGGCACAATTAAACATCAGCCAAAACAGCCAAGTGTCTTTTAGAGAACCCACAAGGCTTAATATTATAAAAATATTTTTTTTAAATAAACGTTTAAAATAAATAATTTAAATAAACGGAATTTCAGTTTAGCTAGTTTCTAAGGTAAGTCTCATTTAAATTTATTTTAACCTGATGTAGGCCTTCTAAATAACTAAATCTGAAAAATAAATAAACAAATAATATAAACATGTTTAAAAAAACGAATTAATATGACAAACTCACAACAAAATTACTTGATTAATTAGCCTACTAAACAAAATTACTCTTACTAAACTGAAATTAACATTTTTGTTACTTGAAAGTAAAACATTAGCCTACCTGAATTTAATTTTTTTTTCTTTTTTCTTTTGACATGTGGACAGGTGCCCCATACTTGGAATTTGACCTGGGAGTCAAACCTGCCACATTCGGGTTACGGGTCCGACTCTCTATCCATTTGGCCTTTCTGTAAAACTAATACTGAAAATATATTAAAAAAAACTAAAATATCAGCATCCCTGGTAAATATGATTAAATATAAAAATGTTTTTTCTCAAATACACATAATTGGACACAAATATTGGCACCCCCAGAAATTCTTATGAGTAAAATATCTCTGAAGTATTCCCATTCATATTCACTATTAACCTTAACCCTATGATCAGATGAAACTAAAAATTAGCTTTTTAGCAGCAAACACTGAAGATGGGTTTGGTGAACACACAGGGATAAAAAGTACCCCACGTACTGCTGTATTTTTAATGTTGTGGGTCTATATTTCTGCTGGACATCTATATTCCTGGACATCTTGTTTAGACACATGGCATCATGGATTCTATAAAAAATCAATAAGTGACTGACTCTGTCAGAAATCATATAATGGGCTATGTTTAGATCTCCAACTGTACAATAATCCAAACACAAACCTCAAAAACAACACAAAAATGGGTCACTGAGCACAAAACCAAGCTTCTGCTTTGGCCATGCCATTGATACATGGTGGAAAAAATCCACTGGCTAATGCGGACAAGAAGAAATCATGATTTTTAGCTATGTAAGACACTTAATAAAATAAAATAAAATAAATTATTATATTGCAACGTCTTGTAATTCATAACAATTTGTAAAGAACAATAATAAATATATTAAAATAATAAAAAATATATATGAGTTTATTTTTGTGGGGACACCAAATTATAGAAACCCACAGTTATAGAATCATCCACACACACATATATATATATATGTATATAATTATTTTATTTAATTATTGTTAGTTTTTAAGTTAAACTAATGACAGACACAACAAAATTACCATGCCAACAACCGAGGTTCATAATCATAATAATAATTTCATTCAAACGATCTTAAAGTCATTTAAGTAGGCTACTTTGAAATAAATGCTTTGTGTATTTTCCCCTAAATTTTTCGAGTCATATTATCATATTATTACAATTTAATGAATATAGGCTACTGGTGCACAGCCTGTCTGTGTGTTTATTTGTATTTTTTCTGGAAGATGTGGCTGGTTTTATCACAAGCCAGCTGGGCAAAGTTAGCATTAGCGGTTAGCGTTTCGATTGACCTCAACGGCGGTTGCTCTGTTTACACATAAATCCCGGGTAAGTAAGTACCGTGTGTAATTTCAAATCTGTCATTTTTGCTCGTTGGCACGAGTGTAGTAACGATATCTACCAGTAGGGGGGTAACTACACCATACTAACACCAGCAGCTTCACCTACAGGCTAATAAATAATGCTTAATGAGCAGTTGCAGCCAAAAGCCACCTTGCACTCGCATTTAGCCTTTCAAAGGTAGCAATAATATTAAATCTATGACTGTCTGCTTTATATTCATTCATTCCTTTCCACTATGCTTTGTTTGGATCCGAATTCCTTCATTTCCAAGCTCTCATATCCATCAGTTTTCTGTGCTAGTCGAGGTTTTAGTGAGGTAGGACTGTATTTGTGCTGTCACGCAGTTATTCGCAGTGACAGATGGTCTCTTGGCTGGATACGCTTCTCAGAGAGCGCCAGTCTTCACCGAGCTCCTCCACTCGGAGCAGCACGCCTGACAGCGCCTGAGGGAATCAGGACACACCAGTTATGACAGGGATAGAGCAAGTGTCCAGACATTTCACGCCCTGCGAAGAGACGCCCTGTTCAGCCAGAGCCGGTGGAACATGGCACAGCTACAAAGGGACATCACTTTGGGCTTGTCTAAAGATCAAGACAAGTCTGAAAGTCTGTGCGGTGTAGATTAGAGGAACTGTGGCCGCTTGCAAACTACCACAGTGTCCACTCAGACTCTGGTCAGTTTGAAGGGGAAATCAGACGTCCCCTTTGTAGCAGGAGACTAGGAGACTTTTTGACATTTTGCTTCAGAATAATGACTATGTCCTCTGGTTTGATATACCATACTCTGCTCAAACATGATCAAACATTATGCACACAACTCATTTTAACTTTTAAAAATTTAAAGACTCATGGAATATGTGTGCTATTACAGAATTTGTTTGATTTGTACAATGAAAAATCAAAAGTTGAGGAAACTTAAAAGTTTAAGGCAACCCGTCTCAGGAGAGTTTTCTCAACTTTTTGTTGAAAGAAAAAAAAACACTCAATACAAGAAAACTCAAAAGAGGCCTGAAGCTGGTTGCCTTAAACTTTTAAGTTTTCTCAACTTTTTTACAGTGTAGATAACACACACACAAACTAATAAAAAGACATAAAAAAACACAACAAAATTACAAAAAATTTGATTAACATTTTTATAAACTTATAAACTTATTTCATTTTTTCTCTAAAACTGAGAAATATTTCAGCTGAACATAAAACAAACTAAAACTAAAATAAAATGAATAAAATCTGTACAGATGTAGAAAGAAAGAAAAGAGAAAATTTTATTGTAACTTAAAAGTTGCTGTTGCATATTTGGCAACCTAATGGAGTTGTCAGTTATTTCTTATGAACACTGTCTTAACTATATTTCTTTCAAAATTTCTCAGAAAAAACAGAAAATTGACCAAAAATCATATATATATATGTATACGCACACACATACACAGCTGTTTTAAATGGAATTTAGTGTAATTCATTTTAATAATTAGCATTATTATGTTTTTGAAAGAGGTCTCATATGTTATTATGTACACACACACACTTACATTAATTATATTATAATCATGTTTTGTATAGAATTAAATGAACTTTTTTCTGTTTTAATATATTCTGAGAATTTTAATTAATTAATGGGAATAATTACCATTTTAATGTTTTTGAAATAAGTCACATATGTGTGTGTGTAAATATGTAAATGTAAATTGTGTCAATGTATGAATTTCAGATTTTTGATTACAGATTTTGTTATGTTGGCAAATTTGAGATTTTTGAGACTTTGTTGGTCTCTGTCTCAGGAGTAAGAGTTAATAGAACGTCTCATACAGCTGTTGCTCTTGTTCTGAAGCCTGAATGCTGCCATCCTTGAAACGAGGCCTTTTCTCAGTCACAGCGCTTACTGTAAGGAAAGTGTGAGTCCATGAGTGTATCGGGCAGTGTGTTTGCGACGTGATGCTTGATGGAGTCTCTTCCAGTAAGGTCACTTTACATTCACATCACACAGTACAGCTTGATTAATGGAGAGGATGAGGAATGGATTCTTTAATTTGATTAATTAGGCTCAAGACCTTGTCTGCAGAGGTCTGATGAGAATTGAATATAAGCATTCTGAAGAGCCTCGAAACCCACATTAAGGGATCGTTATATGTGGAATAAATGAACACTATGTGTCAATCAGGAAACTCAATGAATGAGGGAGAAGCTAATGGGTTTGATTACAAGTGACCCCATTAAAACTTTTGTTCCAGTTTGGCCCCATGTGCATGAAAAGATTAGTGACTGGGATACAACTAATGCACTATCATTATCCTCATAAGCAAGCCTAATATCATGAGGGCCTTGCCCAATGATGCCACAATTATCATTATTAACAGCCTTTATAGGAAAGAGGAAGGAAAGTTTCTGTTTAGTGCGTTTCTATACGACCAATTTAGCTTAATGGCATGGTACATTACGTTTGGTAGCTCAAGTTCTTGTACTAAACAAACTATGAAAGCTAGTCTCTGCTATGGGACAAAAAATAAATAAAAGATTTATTTTATTGATTTATTTTTACTTTTTATATCTCACAATTTCTCTCGCAAATTGTGAGTTTATATCTGAGAATTCAAACTTTTTTCTCACAATTACAAGTTTTTATCTCACATTTCATATTGCTTTCTCATAATAACGAATTTATATCTCACAATTCAAACTTTTTTTCTTACAATTACAAGTTTATATCTTATAATTCTTACTTTTTCTTACTTTCTCACAATTCAGACTTTTTTCTCGCAATTACGAGTTTATATCTCACAATTCTTATTGTTTTCTGGCAATTACGAGTTTATATCTGTTAAGAAGCGGACTGCAACACAGGAGGTAGGTAAAATAATAAGTCTTTATTTCAGGCAGCAGATGAGTAAACAGAGATCGCTGCAGATAGTAATGGTGAGTATCACAGAGATAGTTAAATTTACTGAACAGGAACAATGGAGTAATGTCAATGAGTTGTCTTTTGCAGGGTTGAGAGATCGATGGAGAGCAGACTGATGATGATGACACAACGACGGGGAACCACAATCACACATCCAAGACAAAGAGACACAGCGAGGGAATCCGAGGAGCCTGGGGAGAACACACAGAGCGAGGAGAACAGAAGGGATGCCACAAGGTAGGTATAACGGTGAGTATAACTTTTGAGGAATCGATCTTGCCGGTAATGAGTCCACTAGACACAAACGAGCTCGGACGCTGAGTGCAGTGTGGTGTGTGCTTTTATGTGGTAGTGATTGCTCTGTGATTGGATCCAGGTGGTGGTGTCAGGTGATCGTGATTAGTATTCTGGTGAGAGTGAGCGTTGTGAGGGAGTGAGGGTGGAGCCTGGTGTGGATGTAACAATATCTCACAATTTAGACTATTTTCTCTCAATTACAAGTTTATATCTCACAATTTTTATTGTTTTCTCACAATTACGAGTTTATATCTTACAATTTAGACTATTTTCTCGCAATTGCGAGTTTATATCTCACAATGTAAACTTTTTCTCGCAATTGCGAGTTCATATCTCACAATTTTTATTGTTTTCTTGCAATTACAAGTTTATATTTCACAGTATTTTTCTGACTTTTTTCACAATTGTGTTCATATCTATATATATATTCAAACTTTTTTACTCACAATTTTGAGTATATATCTCAAAATTATGCCTTTTTTCCTCATAATTTAGAGTTTAAATTTGAAATTGAGACTTTTTTTTACCTTTTTTAATTGTATGTTTAAATCTTATGTTGCTAATGATGTGATGTTTTTTAAAAAAGGAAAATACGCGATGACATTACTCATACTAAGCTAATTGGCCATCTTTGGCATTTTGCTGAAAATTTTAAAAAGTCAAAAATGTAAAAAAAGGGTTAGGGTTAGAAAAAGTGAAACATATGCATTTGTTTAACAATTTGATCAACAACGTGCATTTGGAAAACAGATTAATTTTGTTTTCGTGCAAGCTATTACTTTTACTGTTCACTATGATTTTTCCCACAACAGACTGGAACTACTGAGCTCAGGGCAAGGTCAATATAAGACGTTTATACATCACCAGCATGTACTCAGAAACAACTGTCCTAATACAGCTCTATGTTCTGTCACAGGACGGACTCTCACAGAGCGAGTCTCAGCTCAGTTTCAGGCACAGAACCACATTGCAGACAGGCTGTGTCTTGTTAGAAGTGCTTGCCTTGGAACCACCTTCCACAGTCTACCACATATAATCAGTAGTGTAACCATTTTAATAGCAACTGCAATAATCCAGCATCAGGAGAAAGGATCCCCTAGTGGAAGGAAATCTGACAAGAACAGCATGAACAGGAGGCTGGTTATAATGTATTTTGGTGTAAAAGAGAAGGCTCTGTAAGCAGTATGCAGCATTGTGACACTGTGCAGTTGCTATTTCTGTCTGATCTGACTCAAAAATTAAACTAGAGGACTTGTTATTAGCTAAACCCAAAACTACAAAAAATTACTTAACATAAAATATAAAAGAGAAATAAAATGTATTTAAATGCATTTATTTAAGCTAACTGCCAAGGTAACATTTCTCATTTTTGTTTGAAAGTACTAAAATCTCATATATTAGTGAATAAAAAAAATTATTAAGCCCTCCACATATGTAAAAAATAAAAAAAATAAGAAAATAAACATTAAATAAACAGAGTCTATTACTTACAATTATACATATATACAGTATATATATATTTATATATATATTAATAGAAAACTTAAAATGCACGTCTAATTTAAAAACTATAAATACTAATACTCATTTATTTTTATTTATTTATTTTTTTTTATTTGCAGTGGTAGATGACAAAAAATTCCTTTTTGAGTGCACTATTCCTTTAAGACTTGAATCTTCAACCTCGTGTTTGCTTTAGTTATAATTGGTCTCTGCTTGTATAGAGGATTAAAAGGTATTCCATAAAAAGAACTGCACAGTGTCCCTTGAAGGCAGTTTCAATGATTGGCTTTTAATTATGGACGATTTCATAACAGCCATCTCCAGCTGAAATGGGCCCGAGGTAAAGCTTTATGATTTAGACTTCAATTAAATTACCTCACACACACTGACAGATGAACTCAGAGCACGGCCTTGTGAGGTCTTTTGAAGGAATGAGCCCACAATGTCAAAGTTCAGATATGGCACGGCTAATGTGTTTGACACTATGGACAGTGAATCTTGCCTCTTAATTAATTTCCTCCGTCTGACCTGCTGTACTGCGGCACTTATGATTGCAGACACTCTTGGGCATTTCATTCTTATTAACTGCTTCTTAAAGGGACGGTACACCCCAAAATAAAATTCTGTCATCATTTATCTTTTGAAAATGTTATTTTGTTCTATAGCAGAACACAAAAGGAGGTCTTAACAGATGTAAAAACATATTCAGATTGATATATTTTCAAAAGAAAGTGTGAGCGGTGGTTGCCTGGACGTTGTTTTTTGGTTATTCAATGGTTTTTAGCTTGTCTTTTGCAGTTCTGGACAGTTTTTAAATGTTTTTTTGCTCACCCAAATCAAAAGAGCTCACCTCCATGTTTACTTGACCTCTAGATAAAAGAAGTCTACACATATTTGTACTAATTTTGCAGTCCACGAGGCAAGTCTGATTGCGTAGAGAAGTAATAACGCACTTTTTCTCAATAAGCCACAGTATTTGGGGCATCATTCATCTTTGTAGTGCAAACCTTGCAGTATGAGCTGCACAGCAATATGTAACACAGTTAGGGGATTGTTCAAGTCATTAACCCTAATTATGGCACTAATGATCCTATATGAGCCTTATATGCAAATATGAGCTTTAGCAACCGCAGCCAATAAATAGATCTTCTGTAAAAAGCTTCTTTTTTTTTTTTGTTCACATCTATATCAGTGATAATGGCTAATGCAGCAGTTTTATTGTCACAGCCATGGTTACTATGGTAAATCTGTGCATATGTCACAGGAAAAACTATTTTGCTAATTAACGTCCTGGTGAGAGCAAGATGATTTGAAATGAAGCGTCTGCCAGAAAGTTGTATTCATACAATTTTATTCATAATTTACTTGTTTTTTTTTCAGAAATAAAAGCCTAATATAAAGCACATTATTCATATTCTAGTAATTCTTTGGGGAAGCATACCACTTGCTTAATTTAACAGTGTCTATTTACTGCACAGTGTGGGTGTGACCGAAACCATTTCTCACTCTTCAGGGGGCTTTGGACTGGTTTTAATGTTGTGTTGAGATACATGATTGTTTCGATATTGGCATAATCCCTCATAATTAATCCAAACGATGGTTAAATTGTTCTTTGGAAACTCCATGAGAACAGAGGTTTTTCCGTAATGGTAATTCATTATCGTAAGTATCGACCTAAACATTTCTTAAATACGGATGGTGCAGTTCAAAATCATTTCAAACTGATTTAAACAATTGGTTCACCTCAAAATTAAAATTCTGTTCATTTATTCACCCTCATGTCATTTCACTGACTTTCATTCTTCAGTGGAACACAAAGGAGATCTTTTCCATGATTTAAGTTTTAAAAATGACATAAAAGCATCATGAAAGTATTGTTAAAATATCAAAAAAGCAATGACTTCACAGAGACGTTCACTATTTTATGAATGCATCAAGGACTTTTGGAGAATAACAATCAACTTTTGTATCTCAAATCTAACAAATACATTACTGCTCAAAAGTTTGAAATAACTATGCGGTTGCATTCCAATACTGAAAAATACAGTAAAAAACAGTAATACTGTAATTTAAAATAACTGTCTATATTAATACAATTTAAAATGTAATTTATTCCTGTGATGCAAAGTTGCATTTTCAGCAACATTACAACAGTTACATGATCCTTCAGAAATCATTGTAATTCTGATTTGCTGCTCAAATAAAGTACCTTATTATTATTATCATCAGTGATTAAAAAAATACATTAAGTAAGGTTAAAAAATGAAAAAAGACTAAATAAGTAAATATTTAAAGAGTTAAACAGGTAACTGTTTTTAACAATTTGTAAAAAAAAAAAAAAAAATCAAATTTTTTCATTGTGCATTCTAATCAGTCTCAAACTGCAGTTGCAGTACTCAAAAATACAGCTAACTCACCCAATAAAAACATGATAACATAATAAAAATCATTTGCATTGACCAAGGATTCATTAAATGTATCAAAAGTAACAGTATAGATATTTATATTGATATAACAGATTTCTATTTCAAATAAATGTAAATGCACTTCTGTTGAGCTTTCAATTCATCAAAGTATCCTGCAAAATCCGTTCCCACAAAAATAATAAGCTGTGCAACTGTACAAAGAACCATTATTAATACTTGAGCAGCAGTGATAACCAAATACTGAGAAGCACATCAGTATATTAGAAGTAATGATGCTGACAATTCAGCTTAACATCACAGAAATAAATTATAATTTAAAATATATTCAAATAAAAAAAAATTATTTTAAATAATAATAATATTTAACTTTTTTTTTCTAACAACATCAAATGCATTCTTGGTAAGCAGAAGAGACTTCATTCAGAAACATTAAACCCTCTTAATTATTCCTATACCTTTTGACCAGTAGTACATTCAGAATATGTTAAATATAAGTTCTATAGACTATTTTATGTTGTTTTTCTTTTTGTCATTTTGCAGCTTCACATACCCTATTCTTTTTCACTTCTATTAAATCGAGAGAAAAAAATCACCTGCATTCCACAAAAGAAGGAACGTTATATGGTTTCGGAACAGCATGAGGGTGAAAAATTAATGACAGATGTTTCACTTTGGGTGAACTATCCAAGTTTCTGGGACATCTGCAGAAAGTTTTAGTTCTTGTAGTCACTCGAAGCTCTTTGCTTGGCTGGAATGTATGGGATGTGAGTTTGTGTGCTTTTATCGGAAACAGTTTGCGTACTGCAGCTACGGAGAGCTCTTTTCTTCGAGTCCGGGCTGGAGTAAGTTTTACGGTTACATGTGGGCGTCAGAAACCTCGGAGGTGAAGATGAAAACACAGAATCGGTGGATGACAGCCTTGATGATCTCATTCCACTTCTATCTTCGTCATCATCGTCATCGTCACAGCACAACGCGTGATACAGCGTCTTGTCGTAGTAATGGAGCCGTCCTCCAGATCCAAAGAGCCAGGAGGCTTTAGGGCTGTTTGAGGCCTTTAATGGTCCATTGAGGGCAGGCAAGTCTCCACAGCTCCTGCGGTAGAGCTGTAATTCTTGTTTCTTGGCTGTGGTTGGGTTTCGGACCGTGTCTAGCAGAGGGTTGTGCAGTAAGTGGTTGTCGGATAATGTCTCATTTTGCAAGAGGTCACCACGGTCCTCGCTGCAGCACACTAGTGTCAGGTCTGAGTCTGAGTCGAGGTCGAGATCTGATGTTAACTTGTCGATTTGTGCCACAACCTGAGGAGAAGAAAAAGAGAAAATTGAGTACATGTCTGAAAAAAGCTCTCGGGGAAAATCTGAAGCTTTTGTAGTTGGCCTCGAAAATTACAATTCTGTCATTATTTACTCACCCTCATGTATTTTCAAACCTAGTCGACTTTAAAGCACCCCTATTATGCCATTTTATATTATAATATTATTATGCCTCCTACAATATGCTTCCATGCATGCAAGGTGAGAAAACGCTTTTGTTTTCTCATAATATGTGTTTAATATAATCTCATTTTCCAGCGATTCTCAAACGACTCGTTCGAAGCAGTTCTAAGTCTTTCTAAACCCCTCCTTTCCATGAGTCTGCTCTGCTCTGATTGGTCAGATGGCCCAGATTTGAAACGACATAAGGGTGAGTTAAATGCTGATTTTCACTTTTGGATCTATTATCTTTTTTTTTCAGTTTAATGAAATAGTAAGCTCGACTCAAATGTTTTGTTTGGTAATAGAAAACTGCAAACAGAAAACTAGCATGCTAAATAGGCTACTATTATTATATCTATATAACATGATTTTGGCAGGAGGTACAAGAAAAAGTAGATCACTATGCATATGAGCAGTAATGTGTTATTATAAGTAAAGCAATATTAAATACAGGGCTTTATTGTATGTAGCAATACTCAACATCAGCACAATCTCCACTGTTCAGCATAAATGTAAACCCCAAAATACCAATATAAACGGTTCTAAATCCCATTATAACAGAACATTAAATATTAAGAAGTTTCTTATTTTTCTTCTGGCTCAAAAACATATAAATTGCACTTGCTTACAATATTAACTCAAGTCTACTGCAAAGCACACTGGGAGCTAGAAAAGTCTAGTTAGATTTAGTTAAAATCAACAAAAATAAGTCACGTACAGTTTACTTACAAATTGTAATCCATTACTGATTAAAGGTGATGAACACTGTAGTTTGTTAGCTAATGGTAATATAATTAGATTACTTTTAGATTATTTGATCAAACTTGATTTAAATGTACCATATAGCAAAGAGAAAGTAAATATGTTCCATGATTTGATGTCATGAAATTCATTTGAACATTACTTTAGTGAGAATAGAGCGTGAATAGTGCATAGCGAGTTAATAAAAACATAACAATTCATTCAACCATAAAAATACAATTTAAACCCTGCATGTCAGTGTGACTATTCACTCTCCAACATCAGAGAACTGTTAACATGCAAAGGTGCTGTTAAATTATTGAAATACTAACTACTTATTTCAACAAATATTTTATTTTAATACCGTTTGGGAATCCCTGCATCAAATATACATTATTAAACATCAAAGTCTTCCTGGTTTGAAATATGAATTATGAATAATTTACTGAAGAATATGTACTCATGTAATCCATGAAAAGGTAAGCTTACAAGCATTTCAAAATGCAATATATTCTAACTACAAATGCCACATTTTTGTAATCTGATAACATAATATAGATTACATGTAATCAGTTACTACTCAGCACTGGTCATGTATAGTGCATACTGCATACTGTGTAAGTCAATGGGGACCTGAAATTGTTTGGTTATCCACATTCTTCAAAAGTAGAAAGCAGCTCATTGGTGTTTGGACCAACTTGAGTTGAGTAAATAATAACAGAATACAATTTTTTTGGGTGATTTCTCTTTAATAAAACAATTTGAACAAGAAGCAGACTTCTTTATGAGAGCATAAAAAGGGTCTCTTATTGCAACGTGTAGACGATAAAAATCAACCTCAAACTGTTTTAAGAGGTCATGTATTTATATCATGTGGTTTATTCACAAATGTACAGTTTTTAGACAAAATGAAGCATGCAGATCCACCGTTTTGGTCTATTCGTGGCTAATATGTATGAACTCATTGATTCACTTTTGTACCTGAATTTACATCATTTGTTTATATGAAATTTAAAATAGCTATCTCTAATCCTGTGAGATTGGGTACGAAAATGTATTTGTACCATTTTATTTATTATGTTTTTACCATATTAGCCACCTCATTGTTGAAAACACCAAGACTTTCCACAGTATTTTCTGAAGAATGCCTGTAGTTTTATACTATACATGTGCCTGAGCTTAAGCCATAAATGAGTAATAAGGGTATATATCTGTATCTATCCTTCCCATCTTTATGTTTCCCATCTCACCCCATTTCACCCACCGGCATTGGAATATTTAATATCTGTTTGTGCTGAAGGGAATTTGTCCTCCTGCTGTGCTAGTAACTGCATCTTACATAAGATCTCAACCATACGCTTATCAATATTCCTTCTCTCGCTTTACCCAGCTCTTTTTCTGAGCAGGGTCTCAAGGCTGGTGCTCACAAATCAAAACAAAACAAAGCACGGGCGTAGCGATCCTGCCAGATCATAAAGTCTGTCTGAAGATTTTAATCAGATTATAACATGCATAAATGGTTATATATGATGGGATATTGAAATCATATGACTGCACTGCAAAGACATTATGTTGCCCCTTGTCAATATTAAGCAGCTTAGTACGTTATTTATGACGCAGTTATGTTTGATTTCTCAGGATTTTGATGATAAAGCACTGCTCGGATTGAAACAGCAGAGTTATTAATGAGAGCTTGTTCTGTAATTTGCTGCTTCTGATTTCGATGAGTTCAGGGCTTTGCTGCTGCCGAACTTTCTAATCATATTCATTCGCAGGATGTGCGTTCATGATGTATCAGATCGGCTATTCAGCGGCGAGACGTAAAAGTAGTCAGATGTAAACAGGAAGAGCCCAAATGACAGGCATTCAACAGCCAGAATATCCATTCACAACGCACCTGCTGCTCGAAAGCGCACACAATACGCAAACAACGACAAGCTTACGCAAGGACTGCACAAACATTATGTACTGTATTTGCGAATAGGCTATGTATCAAGCCCTTCCAAGTATGATATGCGCTATGTCGTTATCAGAGGGTTACATTTTTGGGACTCCACTGCTAGGCTCCTGTCTGGAGGAGGTATTAGATCATCTCTCGTGGGGTTGTGCCCTGTGTGCTGTCAGACAGTTCATGTTTAATGCATTCCTGCCAACCGCACGCTAACTGATAGGAGATCAGAGTGCCGCTCGATTGAGACCAGCTCTGAAACAATTGCTACCTTGTGAGGGGCGGTTTGACTTGAGGAGCCTTGCACACCTTGCAAAGCAGAAATGCTGACCTATAGAAATCCCCAAGCGTTGTGATTGCTGTCGGAGGCTCTGCTCATAACAAGCGGCTAGTGCACTTGCTGACTGCTGTGCACTTGTAATATGCGGTAGGTGAGTTCAGTAACTGTATGATGTATGCAACACCAGTTTTGGGGAGTGACGAGTTACATGTAATGGTGTTATGTAATTTAATCGCAAAATAAATGTAACTCTAATCTGTTACAGTTACTGAGAAAAAATAGATAATTAAATTGCAGTTACTTTTGAAAATGTTAACGGATTTAAAGGGGGTTACATCTGAATATTTTGCCTCTTTTTGATGTGGACATTGGATAGTTGGACAGTTCCCCCCAAAAATAAAATTCTGTGATTAATTACTTACCCTCATGTCGTTCCAAACCCGTAAGACCTTTGTTAATCTTCAGAACACAAATGAAGATATTTTAGATGATATCCGAGAGCTCTCTGGCCCTTAATAGTCTGCTGTTCGAATCCCGACTTGAGGACCTTTCCCGATCCCGCCCCCTCTCTCTCCCACTTCACTTCCTGTCAATATTGATCTGTCCTATCGTAATAAAGGCTATAAAATGCCAAAAAAGAAAATTAAAAAAAAAAAAAAAACATAGTAAGGACATCATGACATTAGTTGTTCAACTTAAATATTGCGAATTTATGAGAAAACTTTTTGTTCGCAAAGAAACAAGACTTTATTTATGTAACGGATGAGACGGAGGCGTGCAGATCCATTTGCAACATCTTTATTCGAGGTCAGGCAGACAGGGTCAAAATACCGGCAGACAGAGCAATGAGGGT
>JAUCMR010000062.1:15950842-15970896 GCA_032357425.1 Enteromius argenteus
TGTGATGTGTAATCAGAGTGAAGTGCATGATGGGGGTTGAAGTCCTAGAGTGACGGATGAGTTCTAGAGTGTGAGGTAGAGATAGGATGCCATCTGGTGGGGCAACAGGGGAACTATCGTTACAATTTAACAATTCTTCTCCCCTGTGTTACTTTCTTCTACCATTTTGAAGAGTATCACAATGGATATGCACACTTTACCCCAAAGCCGCGTGTTTTTGTTAGCTGAAAACGCTTGGCTGTTAGTACTTGAGAGCGTAGCGGGTTATTTTTCCGTTAGGACACTGCATTTGCTATGATACGGACAACACAGTCTCACGACCAATTCGTACGTACTCGTACGAGGTGGAAAATTTGTGCTAATTCATACAAATTTATACGACCTCACTCGTACAATTTTGTACGATTTGTCTAAACCCCATGACGAATAGGTTTAGGGGAGGGGTAAGGTGTAGGTAATTCGTACAAATTCATACTTTTGGAATTGGCAACTCGTAAAATACGTACGATTTAGCAAAAATCTTATTAATTCGTATGAGTGAGGTTGTGCGAATTTAAACGAATTAGCCACCTCGTAAAATATGTACGAATTGCTTTGAGACTGGGCTGGATACGGAATATCCGCTTAAGTAATGGCAGATGCATCGCAAATTAAATGTTTCTCCAAACATTATATCTCATAACAATATTATGGTAGTCCAGCAATTTGATCTAATAAAGATATAAATACTCAGAGACAAGCAATATTAACTTCTCCACTGGTGTTCAGATGTAGCACAGTTGGTAGCCCCAGCCCTTTTCTTCTCTGATTGGTTGAACATTCTTCAACTCCCAGCACCGATGAAAAAAACACCCAAACACTCATGTGCTCAACGTGAAATGACGCTCAGTGCTTGGCGTTTTAAAAAACATGGCGCATCCATTTAGAACAACTGAAAAAATACACTAGCTGTGGGGAAAAATGCTTTGGTGGACAAAAGCCGATTCTGTGATTAGTAGTAAATCACCTTCACCTGCTTTCATTTACTACACAGAGCCATAGTTTACTGACAAGCTAAGCAATATCACGTTCATAATCGCAGGTGATATATGTGATAAAGGTGATGGAGATTTATTACTATAACAAAAAAACGGCTTTACTGACGAGATACACATAGTATGCAAAAAGTCTACTTGGATAAAATTGGCTGTCGAATGCATAAAAACTATACAACATTACAAATCACAATATTTATGTTTTTTCCTTTGCTTTTGAACACACAGAGCTTTTTTTGGTAGAAAATCACAGGGAAACTTCTCTTTTGAAATGTTTATCTTTTGTTAACAACTGATTTATAAACCAATCTCAAATTTGGGAAGACGCTGTTATCATGTGCATGAAAAATATGATATATTTATATTATTATTTGTGATTTGATATTTGAGCTAAACCATACCACTATCTCTGGAATTTTAGTGTCAATTAAAAAATGATTTTAGCCATTTGACGACCAATTCACTGAATAATTTTGTTTTATATGGTGATTGTCTTAAACCTTATTCCGAACCATAGTGGAGTGAATGAATAATTATGCAAATGTTTTTCAGTTACTAATGACATTTTTTAAGGCATTTATAACAGTTTTCTAAAAATCTATCCATTCCTATTCAAAACTAAAACAATTTAACATATCTTTTACAAAATACAGAAGTTATAAAAAGTTAGGTTTCAGAACTTTCAGGACCAAAAGCAAAACAAAGACCAAAAAATCCCCTATCTAAACCTAATTAAGTAGCTGGTGCAACAAATCCCATGCCATTCTAAAAGTTACAACCCTTAACATTTTTTTAGCCGATTTGTCTCACAGTCATCTTACCTGCAGAACCCCAGGTCTTAGAGTCAGATAATTGCCAAACCTTCCCAGAAGGCTTTTAAACAGAGCGTGTTTGGAACAGAGTGTGAGTCAGAGCAAGCATTTGACCGATTTAAACTTTTGTGAGAGGAAGCCTGATTTAAAAGCAGTAAGAAACAGACCCATCACCACCATTGGGCTTCTAAAGCTATTGATTTTTACCTGGAGACTCATCTGATCTGATAGAAACCATTAGATTCAAAAACAGATTCTATCCTCATACATTTTTCATCATGTATTGCTGCCTTCCCCATTTATTTGCTCTGAAAATAATCTCCATATGCATTATCATATCTATCTACATATATATTTATGCAATTGGCAGACGTTTTTATCCAAAGAGACTTACATGACATTCAAGGTATATGTTATATAAGCTACTGTTGCCTTGGTTTTGCAAGCAGCACGCTCCACTGATTGAGCTAGGAACGCTGCTTACCAGAAGATCTCAAGGTTTGGTTAATTAACTATAAATGGGGGAAAATGTGTTTCTACATTTATTAGTAGCCATGCATTCTGACGAAATAAAGTTCTTTGAACTTAGCTCAACTTACAATATTCTTTAGTGGGACGATATCATTTTTTTGGACTCGTCATAATGATTCAGTCACAGAAATGTTAGTGTATGGTTTATACAGATCGTTCAGTTTATACTGATTACCGATTGTCAAAATGCATAATTTAAAATAAAGTAACTTCTTAAGTAGTTTAAATGGATTTTGAAGTAGTGTGTAATAGGTGTAAGCCGGTAGACAAAAATTTGGTGTATGAGATTTCGCCTGTGGCTAATCCCACTGACAATTATTATTATTATTATCACGCTAGTAATGTTATCTAATAAACAACAAAGATGTGCAGATGTACTTGTGAAATATATTTTAACATTACCTTCCTGATCAGTGTTGTTTACACCATTGTACTATAAATAATGAAAACAAAAGTCAGTCTGGTTAGAACAGCTGAATTGCTGATGTAACCTATTTCATATAGAAGGCCCATATGGGATCTGTGCATGTGCTGTTTTTGGCGGGAAATCAGTAGAATTCTACGAAATTGATTTAAAAATGATTAAAACGTGTGTTAAATGGAGTTTAAAATACACATTTTATTGCTAGGTGACAGCATAATCAAATTAGCCAAATTATTGAATTACACAGACACAAAAAGACACGCATCGTAATTCTGTGTGTGGGGGGTCTGTAAGTGAGCAGTGTACTGGTTACACTTGGCAGCAAAGAATTCAGAATCGTGACAAATGTTTGGCTGTTATCCGTGGAATAAGAGACAGCTGAAAGACAGATGAGCGCGTGGCAAAACTAATAACCATAACAAGATGTCAGTAGTAACATTAAGGCTCTGCTGCAAGGTGTGAGTGACAGATGGAGGTGTTAACTCAGGCAAGAGCGGCAGAGCTACCGGTGATGCCTGAACTTGGCCAAGGAGACGAATGAGACAAATCCAGCGGAGCTGTGACTGAGATGATGAGACAAATGCCAGTCTGGGACACTCATAGACTCAGTGACAGTAATGAGGCAGATAGATATCCACCCGAGGAAAGAGATTAATTAAGGAGATGTCCTCTCACATAATGCTGAAAGCAGTCGGCCAGCACAAAGGGAGATAACCGCAAAAGAGATGAGACGTTGACAGGTGAGAATATGAGGAAATCAGTTGCACTCCCATTGTCTGATTCGCCGGGTGATAATTAGGCATCACAGATGACATCTCGCTTGTATGGGGGTGTCACGTTGTATGTGGGGGGGTGTCATCCTGCAAGTCTTTCTCCTTGTTAATCTATCTGTTGGTTGCTGTTTGGGTGACAAGCTGTCCCGTCAACAGCCCTTAGGTGGACGTATCACAGGGGCATGAATGTGTTTGTGACCTTGTGTATGTTTATGAATTGTGTCCACTGTGTGTGTCTATTGGTTTTTGTATATTTAGGTAGTCAGCCAGTAATTGCGTTTAGGTCAGTAACAAACTTTGTGAAAGTATGCAAACATAAAGGCAAATGCTTATCAGGGCATTGCAAGATTGCATAATTTCTGGGATCCTGAAATGGTAAAAAAAACAGTACACAAGGAGGGTGATAGAGTTACCAAGAGGTAACTTTGAGGTAACAATGTGTGTAATCAGTCATGTGTGAGTATCTTATCTGTTTCGGGGCTTTCCCACAGTGTAGGAATCAGTGCCTTGTTTAAGGGCACAAAGTGGTAGCTTGTATAGAACCCCTTGTGGGGTTAAAAAAGGTTTGTCTTGTTGGAGCTGATAGCCTTGTGGGCATTGCTCCGACATGTTGTGCAGTTACACTTTGAGTGACCCGAGTTCAACTCCCGCCTCGGGACTTACAGGGATGTTCAATTCTGCTTTTGGAGGACCACTATCCTCAGAGGCGAACAGAAGTGAAGTAAATTTACTTGAGTATTGTACTTAAGTACACTTTTTGAGTATCTGTACTTTACTTGAGTTTTATTTTTTCAAGTACAGCAGTGTTGCTGGGCAGTTATATTGCTATAGCTAAGGTATAGTTGAGTTTATAGAAGCCTGTTTGCGCCACTGAATAAAAAAATAATCAAAGGTTATTGTGAGTTTTTATCTGACTTTTTTTTTTCTCAGAATTGCTTGATATAAAGTCACAATTGCATGATAGGAAGTCATTGCTTGATATAAAGACAATTGCGAGTTATAAAGTCACAATTGTGTGATATAAAGTCGCAATTCTGACTTTCTTTCTCATAATTGTGAGATATAAACTCGCAAGTCCAATTTTGTGATGAAAAAAGACTGATATGGTCTCAGAATTGCGAGTTTATATCTCACAATTGTGACTTATATCACGCATTCGTGACATTATATCAAGCAATTCTGACTTTATAACTCATAATTCTGACGTTATATCACGCAATTTTGAGAAGAAAAAGCAGAATTGCAAGATAAAATAACCTTTTTTTATTTTTTATTCAGTGGCGGAAACGGGCTTCCATAGTTTTGTGATACTGGAGTGTTAAAATAAATAAAATGATTGTGTCCCAAAGTCATTTTTTCCAAAAGATGTTCAGTTTTTTACATTCTTAAAAGCTCTTTATTACACAGATTACAAACTAGTCAGTGTATTCAGTAGGTTGCTTCAGAGGCATAAGTTGTTGAAAGTATAACATACAACAATGCAACAATAATGAAACTATGCATTGACCAGAAATTTACTCGTAATACTTTAGTACTTTTTAAAGCAAGTACTTCTATACTTTCACTTATTTGTGTTCACAACTTTTACTTGTAATGGAGTAATATTTGACCAGTAGTATCTATACTTTCACTCAAGACTTGTGTACTTTGTCCACCTTTGACTATCCTGCAGCGATTAGCAATCCTGATCGAACACTGATCTGAATAAGCAAAGCAAGGTCTTAAGAATTACTAGAAACTTCCTGGCATGTGTGTTAGGCGTAGGTTGGAGCCAAGACATTGGGCCTCCAGGAGCAGAATTGTTCATCTTTGGATTAAAGTCCACAACCTTTCACTAAATCTCCCCATCAGCTTGTGCATTTTAACAAATCACTCCTTTAACCTTCAAAGCAAGCCTGTAATGTGTGCTTTACCTCCCGGAGCTCTTTTGCCACGTCTTTGAGCTCAGCAAGAACTTCCTCCAGCTGTTCCATGACCATCTTAATGTGCCTGCGGATCTCTGCTCTCCGGTCAGGGCTCTGGCTCCGTTCAGATGGTCCTAGCACTGTACTGTGAAACATCCTTCACATGGGGACGACGACAGCAGCAGCAGCAGCCAGGAGGGGACAGGACACTGGGCTTCATGTCTGAAGCCCACCACAGTGTTGCTTGGTCCTAACTGAATGAAAGACCCATTCCCTGGTCCAAACATCTTAGCATAGCTTTTTTTGCTGATGTTGGGAAACTTTGAGTCCAGGCGCATCTAGAATCTCTCAGTAAATTCAAACGGAAAACTCAATTCAAAAAGAAAGAGGGCATCAAGAAAATTGGAAAAGTTTCAGCACTGAAACAAACAGTTCTCAGCAAAGCTTTGATCTTTTTCCGTATGATGTTAAAATTAAATCAAATGGTATCATTTTTGGCATGAAAGAAGCTTTGTTCTTAAGACAGCCAGCAAATAAATAAATAAGACACCATTTTGAGCTTCTATTTTGAGAGGTTTGTGACATACCGAAGGTCAGTCTACCAGCTTATGTGGGACATCTGTCAATCTTTTTACCGGTTTTCCACATCTACATATGCATCCTCTGTCCACTTTTTCAAAAACGTATACCATACAGTGTGTTTTCCAATAAAGTGAAAGCTTTCAGGGTAGGAGCCATCAGAATTTGATTTGAAAAATATGTGTATCCCAAAAGTGCACTGAGAATTGTACAAAAGAAAAAAAAAAGTCACAGTGCCAATCGAGCTGGCAGAAAAAGAACACATCCGATGTGACACCTGGGAGGATGAGCCAAAAATTGCTTCTCTCCGAGGCAATCCTGACAGATACTGCTATGAAGAACCATCACCCGAGACATAGAGTGTTCCGGACATCCAGTTCAGCTAACCCACACCAGAATTTCAGTATAGCTTGTCTTCTCTTGGCTTTTGTGGCTTTGGTCCAGAATTGATGCCGTTTGGACTTATTGCTGCTCCATATGTCTATAAAAAGCTTCCGCAGAGTTGCCAGGCTTTTCCCACTGTGCCCTCGTACCGTGCAGCGTATCTCCTACCCCATCTGAGCACGCTCAGATAACACTAGAAACGGATGCATGCTCAACACCTCTCTTGCAATGTTGTCCTCTATCAGTCACTGATGCTCAAGCACTTAGGAAACCTCCCCCTTCCCTCTCTCTCTCTCCCTCATTCACTCACCCTCAAACACTCGCATTCGTTCTCTATGATCTCTCTTCCATAACTCTTCCCTCCTCTTTCATACTTGCTACTGTACACACACTACCCTTTAGTCCTGCTCACCCTTGTCCTGACGCTTCCATCCTACTTCCGACAAACATCAATTCATGTACACTTCCAAGCTCGCTCTCTGCTCAGATCTTTTCAACCACTTGCCACCTCAGTTGGGGAAGCAAATTAATTCAATTCAGTGTTGCAGTGCAGGCTCGTGAATCGTGAATGTGACGGCTCTGCAGCAATAGAAGCGGACCAGATTATCCCATTTAGATCAGTAATGAATAGAAGACAGACGCAAGTACATCAGGAAACCGCTCGCCCTAACCATAATTATGTGCAAGAGATGCTTCAGCCTCCAGTATTCATTTTCCTGTTGCTCTCTTCAAATCACGAATCGACCAGGGGACTGTGTCAGCAAGTTTGAAATTCTAATTTACCTTTCTATAACGATTCTTCAAAACATCCTGCGAGGCTTGTCCCAAACAAAGGCCCTCATTATTTCTTACGTGTCTCTGGTGGGAACTCTGATGAGAACTATCGGGGAAAAAACAACAGGGTTTAGCACAAAACAAGCAGTTGAAAAGTGTATTCAGGCATATGGTGCCGAACAGTCATCTGGAATAACAGATACAATTTGAGATGAAAGTAACATGATCGTTTGTGCTGCGAACATTAATGATGCCTCAAATAGTGAGACTTGCTGGGGAAGGTGTGCTTTTATGTTTGGAGCATTTGGACAATTTTAGCCATGCAGATGGTAAAGCAGGCTAAAATGATTTTAAGGATAGATCTAAGTCATTTCTTAAGGGTGATGTATTTTTTATTTAGGTTAATAAAAAAACACATAAAGACTCTAGCAGTGCATGGCAACTACTCTGACAACACCAAAGCAATGCAATGAAAAATAACTCCCTAGCAACCACGAAGCAATGCAGTGTATTGCCCAGAACACCCCAACAACTGCAAAGCAACACAACTGAAACAGTCAAAACACCCAAACAATCACAAAACAATGCAATGTAACATTCAGAACATCAGCAATTGTAAAACAATGTAATGTAATGCTCAAAATACCCTAGCAACTTGAAAGCAATGCAGTGTAACGCCAAGAACACTATAGCTGCTAAAAATCAATGCAATGTAACACTTAAAACACCCTAGAAACCATAAAACAATCAAATATAATGCTCAAAACACCATAGCAATCACAAAGCAATGCAATGTAACATTTAGAACACTCTAACAATTGCAAAACAATATAATGTAATGCTCAGAACACCCTAGCAACCACAAAGCAATGCAATGTAATGCTCAGAACACTGTAGAAGCCACAAAGCAATGCCATGTAACGCTCAAAACACACTTCCAACCACAAGGCAATGCAATGTAACATTCAAAACACCATAGTGATTGCAAAAACAGTGCAATGTAATGCTCAGAACACCCTAGCAACCACAAAGCAGTGCAATGTAATGCTGAGAAAACGCTAACAATTGTAAAACAATGTAATGTAATGCTCAAAACACCCTAGCAACTTGAAAACAATGCAATGTAACGCTCAAAACACCCTTTCAACCACAAAGCAATGCAATGTAACATTCAAAACACCATAGTGATTGCACAAACAGTGCAATGTAATGCTCAGAACACCCTAGCAACCACAAAGCAGTGCAATGTAATGCTGAGAAAACGCTAACAATTGTAAAACAATGTAATGTAATGCTCAAAACACCCTAGCAACTTGAAAGCAATGCAATGTAACGCTCAAAACACCCTTTCAACCACAAAGCAATGCAATGTAACATTCAAAACACCATAGCGATTGCAAAAGCAATGCAATATAACATTCAGAACACCCTAGCAACCAAAAATCAATGCAATGTAACACTTACAACACCCTAGCAACCAAACATCAATGCAATGTAACACCCTAGCAACCACAAAGCAACCAGATGAAATACTCAAAACACCCCAGCAATTACAATAGCAACAATGAATGTTCAGAACACCATAATAACTGCAAAGCAATGAAACATTTAAAAGATTTTAGCAAACACACAGCAACACCTTTGCAAATGCCATGGCATTGTGGCGTTCACAATTAGCATGTTCAAACACTACTCACATTTGCTTTAGAAAATATTCCTAGTTGTTGTTAGATGCTTGACACTTTGAATGACAGCATGTTCACAGGCACTAAAAATGTATTGAAGTGCTCCATTTGATTAAAAGTTGGAACTGAGGACTAAATGCTGAGCTTTTTAAGATTTGCAGAAAGCTAATGCTATTCGAATTGCATGTGTGGCAATTTATGCATGCATTTAGGGCTAAGTACTAGCTGTTGAAGGAAACTTATTTCAGTGCCTTAAAATGACGATGCAAATGGTTTTATTTTCATTCACAACTAACTGAATTCTTGTCCGTGAAACAGTATACCAGCTCCGAAGATTTTTGTCATCCGTTCGTGTCGTAGCTAAATGCATTTCTTTCTGAAAAGACTGAAACAAAAACACAGTTCCTGATTTCTTACAAGCTTTTCACCGAATGCAAAGCCAGTGTTTCAATGAAATGTTATAACAAGGTCTTTCATTCAAGAACATATGCTGCTTCTGTAAAACTCTTTCAAACAGTAGTATGCTAATGTTGTGATTATATGTAGTTCAATGAGTATATTTTCCATTTTTTATTTAGGTTTGTATAAATTTTCTCAGTTTAGTGAAGTAGTCAAGTTGCAGCTGTTATAAATGACAGTTGACGTTCCTTCAAATTGACATTGTTGTCTTGAAAATACTAACCCTCACTTACAAAGCCCTTTATAAGTTTTCCTTCATGTGTATCTGAATTATGTCAGCCTTTATGCAAATGTAGTAAATCATGTTGTACTGTATAATGCTGACTATACATACCACATACTATAAATAAGTAAGTGTTGTAGTATGATAGTATGCTTTTTTTCAGTAAGTAGAGACCAAATGCAATCTACGCAGGCTTTTAGTGCCATCTACCTGTGGATATGCAATGCGAGACACTGCAGGTGAATAGGGTAAAAAAATAAACTATTAGTTATCACCTTACTTACCTAGTTGATTGATCATATTGATAATTGCAAACATTATTTGTATTACAAATAATACTTTAAATATGCAAAAAAAAGCATTATTTAATGAAATATGTGCTAATTTGCATATATTTCTAGTCCAAAAAACTAAACACTGGATGAAGCCAGTTTTAACATTCTTATTTATTTATTTTTTGACATATCAGAGTCAGAGGAAATCTCATTTTGTCACTCCATAATTCAGAAAATGCTTAGAACAGACAGAAAATAATACATTTTGGCAGGTTTTTGGGGGGAATAAAATGTAAATTATCAAGGAAATTATATATGAACAAATCCATCTGTTAAAACCTTCAGGATATAGACAGGGATAAAAATGTAAAGTCTGGTGTGTGTAATTGCTACTGAAGTGGAGATATATTGCTCAGTGTAGGAGAAAAAAACTAATTTTGAGAAAATGGCCTTTAAAAATATGTATTGTAATTGAAATCTATTGATATAAGTAGAGTGCTCTTACGGTGTCTTTTAGACGATTTCCTTCCACTAGTCTGAAATAAATATTTTGAAAAACCAAAAATGTCACATTTGACAGGTGCATGAAAAAACAGGGTTTCCCCTTACAGCAAAACAAATGTAATAAATTAAACAAATTTATTAGTTGCTATTTCCGTTTAAATGTTTTATTTTAGTACATTAAATGAAAAGGAGAAATTTTCCCTTGGCGACATGCTCAAATAATAACTTTAATGTCATAAATGAGTAAATGTCATGTTTTCTTTTTAGGTTTAGTTTACTGAATGGACTCGGACACAGAATGCAACATTATATGTTTATTATCCATCAGGGAGAGACAAAATAATATAAAAGTAATACAAAATGAACCAAAAACAATCAATTTCAAACTTCGAAAACAACCACCTTCAGAAATCACAACTATTGAGCTTCACGTTTGCATGATTGATTGATTGATTGATTGATTTCTAAGTAGAGCTTTTCTCAGGAAACTTAACATGTTAAAGTATTTGTGTTGCATTAAATACAAATTAAGTACACAAAACATAGTAGCTGAGGGAAAAAATATGGCTGAATTGATATTAGTACAAAATAATTGAAATGTATGACCCTTATAAGTCAAGAAAAATGACAAAAAATAAAGAGAAGTAGATAAAAAAATGAAAACCTGTAAAATGTACTGGACTGTCTTTCTTGTCTCCAAGTCAACAATACATTCCACTTAAGACATGACAAAATAATTAACATCTACACACATACAGAGTGCCTTTGTACACATGGCACAAGGTTTGGTTCAATTCACAAATTTACCAAGCACCACACACAACTCACTATACAAAGACAACTATCTGTTTTGTGTTACTCTACTGGCATCTTTCCACTCACTTAACTTTACAGTATGAACAAGGCTTTATCTACTCTTGGGATACATAGGCATAAAGATCAAGGGACAAAAAACATGGCGGGTCTTGGAAAGGACAGTGACCTTAGCTTTTGCTGGTGCGGCTGAAATATAACATTCACACTTGTTGATGTGATTAGATCATGCATGACAGATATCAATATTGCTCCTGCCAGTGTTTTCTTATTAGATGACCATCAGAAAACAAACATGTAAAGTTTTATACATCCAGTCCACTAGAGGCCACAAGAGGACTGCGGATGTCAGTTAGGGACGAAACCTCAGCCAAAGCTTTGCACAGGAAGTCCTGTCTTACCAAGCCCCACAGTAGCGTACTAAACATCAGATTGTGAAACAATTTACGCTCAAAACACCCAAATACACACATTATCGAAACATCAACAAAAAGATCTTTACAGAAACAAAAGAAGCACAGAAAAACTCCCCAAACATACATGAGTAATATCACACATGGGCATTTCACAGTTCTTGAAATGATTCAAAGTATTTTACAAGCCTTGATAGAGACATTAAGATGACGTATTACATATACTGTACACTATTACTTTAATCTATTTCATACTTTCATATAACTATGACCCAGTTCCACAGTCAACTGTCTATTCATCACTGACCGGCTCCTCAGACTGTAAATTCAGTTGAATTGGAACAACGAATATATATAAGTGTTCTACTATATATTACAAATCCACAATTTTCAAATCCGAAAGAGTTTAAATAATCCCTAAATATCTGTGAATTTAACACAGACATTGCTTGTCGATGCATAACAGAGAAAATATTTTCAGAAAAATCGCCAAACGTGGACGTAACTTTGGGAAAATGTGAAGTACTACAATACATCACTATGAGAGTAATCAATAATTAATATGACACTGTATATATATTGTACTTGAGACAATATTACTTCATAATGTGCTTTAGTTGTACGGTTTAAACAAGTGGGGAATAAACCACCCAGAAGCCATATTTTATAAAAATGACTAAAATTCAGTCTGAGATTCTACGCAAAATAAGGATTTTTGTGACAACGAGAACTTTAAAATATCAGCCTTCTTCGCAGATTCAGATCATAATTGATTGAAATATATATAACAAGCCTGTAGTTAAGAGCAGATTAAATATTTACTCTATTTGAGAAATCAACTAGTGTACAACATGTACATGTACAAATATTTCATCCAGTCCATTTCGTTAGCCGAGCCTCGGCTACAGTACATCAGCAGGAATATGAGACGATTAAATCCTGAGGTAAAGAAAACAATGTTAACAAACACAACCGCAATCACTAAAACCTCAACAGCCTTTAACACAAATGAAAACGACGTAAACATATGGCTTTCCTTGTACCTTCACAGTAAAAGAAAACAAACTTTCGTTGTACTTGCCCTTGATGGAAAGAGCTCGACACAAACAATGCAATGTTCAAACTAAATACCAATATACTTCCAAAAGCTGATAACTTCTCTGTGTGCATAAGCGTCATAAAATGTGAGAGTAAAGATGCATTTGCTAAATAGTGGAAATGTGTTCTCGAATACACACAGCCAAACAAAATATAGTACTGGCTTGCAAATACCACACAGACGAATCTGAGATTCTAGTTACTATAGAAACATAGTGAGCTTTGGAATGTTTCCTTACTGGTGATCTAGTTCAGCCATGTTTGAAATACGATAAGTGGAGAAACACTACATAACCGCTAATTAAATCTGCCGTAATACCACATGGCGAGACTGATACTTTCCTATTGAGGGGTTCTAAACACCCAAAGCAACTCTTCAACCTATCGCACACTTTTAAAACGGTTTAAGCATAAGCTTATATATTGTCGTACTGGTGGAAATTTGTTTAAATTCAAATTGGCATGATGTATCTTTCTTTGCTCCCTTCCCCCGTTTCAACCAAAGACTTTATCCCTCTGGAACTCCCTCCCAAATACCCTGTTTCTGTCCCCTCCCCCCGTTGTGACCGAAAAGGATCTACATTGGCTCGTCGTAATTGTAGGTTGGGGCGGCCGAGTACTGCTGACCCTGCATGGCCCCCTGTGCAGCCCCCATAGCTGCCTGCTGTGCTGCCTGCTGGACGTGAGGGTTCTTCCAAGCACCGGTGGTCCATTCTTCCTGAGCCTTGCTTATGCTGCCCCCGCTGCCACGGTAGAAGCGGTGAACCTGACACAGAAAAACATTTTATTACTCAAAAGTTGACATTTTATAGCTCAAAAGATCACCCAACCAAAAAAAAAAAAAAACACCTTGTTTATTTAGTTTCACTAAATCAGAATATATTTAAATCTATTTAATATACAGATTGCTTTCATTTAGGCATCAGCTTTGATATTTAAAGTTAAAGGGATATTTAAATATTTAAACTAAATAATGTGGATCATATGTTAGCCGATAATTATTTACATACAACCAATAATCAATAAATTGAATAATCAATAGATTTTTTTTTTGGTAAATCTGAGCACAGTTTCTACCTTCTTCAGAAACTCAAGAAAATGTGAGATTACTGAGGAATTTTGTGCAGGAGAAATTAATTTATTATGTTAATCAACAAGAAACAGTATAGGTATTACACACAGCAAAAATGTGTAATTGCTTAAATTTTAGGAAATTTCATGAGATCTGCGTATACCTTGGTGAGGGCGATGAAGGAGAGAACAGCCACAGCGGTGAACATTATGGTTGGAATCAGCATAACAACAGCAGAGCCAATATTAGTGCTGAAAAAAGTGATGGTGGCCAGCCAGCCACTGTAATACAAACACATAAAGAAGACATATTTTCTTCATTAACAAGGTAGTTAGAAAGTAAACTACATGCAAAGCTTGTATAAAATTTAGAATAGAACGTATAATCTTAATATAACCTAAACAGACCATAATATATGTGTGCTAAAAATATTTCATGACGCAGAAGAGTACATGAGTCATTTGAGTTTCTATAGGGTAATATCAAACTGGAACTGACCCAGCTTTCCTGTATGTGTCCACACTACTGCAGGGTTGCAAATAACCCAGTCTGGCTTGTTTTGCAAACCACTTCTGGGTTAAACATGGATCAAACTGTCTGTCTGTCTGTCTCTGTCTATCTATCTGTCTCTCTCTTTCTCTGTCAGTCTCTCTGTCTGTCTATCTGTCTATTAGGGCTGGGATGATACAACGATGCAGAATTGATTCTGAGATTAATGTAAACACAGCCCATCTATCTGTCAGTCTATCTATTTATTTATTTATCTATCTATTTATATATCTATCTATTTATCTATCTGTCTATCTATCTATCTGTCTGTCTCTGTCTATCTATCTATCTATCTATCTATCTATCTCTCTATCTATTTATCTATCTGTCTATCTATCTATCTGTCTCTGTCTATCTATCTATCTATCTATCTATGTGTCTGTCTATCTATCTATTCACCTGTCTATCTATCTATCAATCGGTCTCTATCTATCTATCGGTCTCTCTATCTATCCATCTATCTATCTATCTATCCATCTGTCTCTCTGTCTATCTATGTGTCAGTCTCTCTATCTATCCGTCTGTCTCTCTCTCTATCTATCTATCTATCCGTCTGTCTCTCTCTCTATCTATCTATCTATCTATCTGTCTCTATCTATCTATGTGTCTCTCTATCTATCTATCTATCTATCTATCTATCCGCCTGTCTCTCTATCTATCTATCTATCTATCTGTCTCTCTATCTATCTATCCGTCTGTCTCTCTCTCTATCTATCTTATCTATCTATCTGTCTGTCTGTCTATCTGTTGGTCTCTATCTATCTATCTATCTATCTGTCTATATGTCTCTCTCTCTCTCTCTATCTATCTATCTATCTATCTATCTGTCTGTCTATCTATCTGTCTGTCTATCTATCTATCTATCTATCTATCTATCTGTCTGTCTGTCTGTCTATCTATCTATCCATCTATCCATCTATCTGTCTATCTATCTGTCAGTCTATCTATCTATCTATCTGTCTATCTATCTGTCGGTCTATCTATCTATCTGTCTATCTATCTGTCGGTCTATCTCTATCTATCTGTCTCTGTCTATTGTAAGAAAAAGTGAAGAGGACGTCGAAGATCTTGACGAAGAATAATTTTTTATTACAACGTAGCAGTGACAAAGTACAGAGCAGCACTTCGGATTCAGCGGAGTCAGAATGAATCCTGAGCATCCTCAACTTGAACATTTCATACTGTATTACGTTCATCTCCTCGCTAGACATGTAAATGAAGTTTCGTCTTGAATGTAAATTGTGGATAACAAAGCAAGTGATAGCCTTCTGTTCACACATATTTGGTAGTCTGTTTAGGTGTGAACAACCAAACGTTACAGTGATGGGATTATCTAGAATCCCTAGCAATTCTATTCATGTACCCTATTGGTCATCAAATGGTTCTTGGTAGCCTACTGCCGCTCCCACGCTCTAGGTACGAAGTAACACTCCGGAGATTGCATTTACATATTACTGAGATCGGAAAGAATTATCTCTATGATAATTAAGCTCTTTGTAGTGAAAGGAGAATAGTCTAACTTGGAGTGAAAGTTTGGTCGAGGCAGACTATCATTTCTTACACATCTATCTGTCTGTCTATCTGTCTATTAGGGCTGGGACGATACATCGATGCAGAATCGATTCTAAGATTAATGTAAACACAGCCCACTGTGAACACCCTTGTAATTCACGTCAACCTTTGTGAATTTTATGAATAATTATTTTAGATATCAATCCATCTCATTTTTTATACTGTACACAATAAGCAGTTCTTACCATACTCCCCATCCTGGGATTCCTACAGTCTGGATGATACTAATCACCACTTGTGCCATAAAGACGAAAAAGAATGCCATGAAGTTGAAAGAACTGTCTGTCCTGTGAAAGAAAGAGTTGATTACACCTCAAAGACTGTTTTAAAACATCTTGGATGCCATAGCATTAATTGAACTCACTTGAAGGCCTTGTAGATGGGCCTAAACCAGCACACGTATGAGCACGGAGTAAAGAGTATCAGCCACAGTATGGCCATCCCAAAATTGGTTGCCCCGCCCCCTCCGCACATCCATGCTAGACAGCCAATCAGGTTCGCTGCTAGGGTGGCACTATTCACTGCGAAGGAAGAAAGTCTGAATTTAATATTAAAAACTTATTTTGTTCCATTAGAATGTATATCTCATTGCATTTGTTTCATAATTTGATGTTGTAGATGAATGCATTACAAGGAAAACTGAAATTATGACATTTATAGCAACAGGACAGATACTGAAAAATATGCACATGTACAGTATGACACACAGTGACTAAAATCTATTTGCTAAGTAATCTAACTCTAATCTAGAATAAGTTTTAGATACTAATATTAATTTATATTTATCTCTACAAACACTTACTTTCTCAACTCCCAGAACCATTTCAAAATAGTTCCCAATTTGTGAGCCAACAAAAAAGGGATTTTGTAAATATCCTACATTTCAAAAGCAAATCTAATGCTTGTAAATCTCATTATAACATAGTAAGCAACACAAGTGTAATATGACACCCCACATTTTTACTTGTGGACTGTCAGATCAAAATACAAAACCTGTCTGTACAAGTTTTCCTGTGTCTGTTTCTCTCAGTGTTTACAGTGACAACACAGGTGACACTGTAATGGCAAATAAAGACACATGATTGCACACACCACATTAAACAATGTGCACTGAGAATACAGCAATAATATATAATGTATGCTGAAATTTGAACGTACGTATCCATAGGTAATACAGTCGTTTGCACATTGTACGCCACTGTTCTGGGATCTCGTTGAAGTCTTGGTAAAAACATGGTTTCAGTGGAATGAACCGTGGAAGAGGAGGGAAGTTGTTTTCTGTCGGCGAAAAAACTTAACTCATTGACTTCTGGCTCACCAACAAAACTAATACAAATACCATAGTACTCTTTGGACATGTGCAATGCTACACTCTCAGAAAATAAAGCTACAAAAGCTGTCGCTGGAGCGGTACCTTTTCAAAAGGTACATGTTTGTACCTGAAGGGTCCATTTTGGTACTTTAAAGATACTTAAAGTGTACATATTTGAACCTAATAGAAAGTGTCCCAGATAGCACATGTACGTCTGCAAGATGTCTTTCTTGATCTGGAAAGCATGGCAGACGTCTTACAGATGTCAGTTTTACATACATTCTAAATCATAAACATCTTAAAGGCATCTAATAGACGTCTATCTGACATCTAAAAGGAGACGTCAAATAGATGTATTGCAGATGAGCAAACAACCTAAATAATACGTCTGCAGATGTAAATGCAGAGGCCAAATAAGACGTCTCCTAGATGTACACGTGCTATGAGGGGTTACATTTTGCAAAGGTACCGCCCCAGTGACAGCTTTTGTAGCTTTATTTCCGAGAGTGTAGGACTGTGCAGTATAGTAAATACTATGGTACTTAAATATGTTAACAAAAGTTGTAAGCTCTCACCTGCCATGGATATTCTTTTTCCAGATCACCAACGTCAAACTTTAATATTTAAAAACCTGTAAAAACACACATTACAGACACACAACAGATTCACATATTGAACGAAACACCGTAAAGAGCGTTGTGTTTAAACGGGTTATAACCTCATTAGTAGCTATATTCTTGAGTAAACACAAGTTAGCACACAAGCTATATCATTCCTTCTTCGGCGTTTACAAACATGACATCCAGAAACCTTAAGCAGCCTGCAAAAACATGTTTACATGCACATTATTTTCAGAACGGTTCATATTTTGATGTTAACACGTTTCATGACTTTTATAAATCCAAAGCTTACAAATCTTAAAACTAGCCTATTTCTATAAAAGCCCAAAAGAAATTCACAAGTTTGTCTCCAAATTGACGTCAGATGGATCTTTCAAACAAGACTAATATTCCAAAACTTTACAAATACTGATTTAATGTGTTCATGCCAATCAGGTTATCTGCATGATGCTAAATAAATAATAGT
This sequence comes from Enteromius argenteus, assembly GCA_032357425.1. NCBI lineage: Eukaryota > Metazoa > Chordata > Actinopteri > Cypriniformes > Cyprinidae > Enteromius > Enteromius argenteus. Next base: position 15,969,119 of record JAUCMR010000062.1, read on the forward strand.
ATATATATATATATGGCTGAGTAATATAACAGTATTTCAGAACATAAAACATAGTGATTGCACGGTGGATTTTTTAATAAGTTGAAGGATGATTTGATCATTGAAATTTATAAGGAATACCGGTTTATGAGGCCTGGTGACGGAATCATTATTTGTCCAACACGTTTATTTGTAGCGAATACCTTTATTCGTAGCGGCTATATTTTAAACCAATTATTTATCATGTAGCGATTATTATCAGCAGTTGCTGGTCGGTTTTTCTCGCTCGGATCTAGCCAAACCCGGTTGCAATGTGAAGGGCACGTCGCCGGGGTGGTTCACTAATATGAAACGATAATCTAGTTCTCATAACGTTATTATTCCATTCATCCGAATGGGAGGTGTCATTATAAAACGCAAGCTAAGACTCGTAAGAGAAAACGGCATCAAAAGAATAGTTAGCACAAGCGTTTAGCTCTTTTCAGAGCGGTATCGAGGTCGAGCAGTGCGCCCTTCAAGGGAGGGGAAAGATGGTGCTGAACGCGAGGTGTTTTATTTAACAGTGCAAGAGAAGATCGCATGCATTTCTAATTTTACCTGCATGTAAGACACAATACATCTTTTCTGCGTGCGTAAATGTGAGAAAATGTAAATGTGAAAGTGAAAAGCATCGGTGGGAACCGTTTCCCTTACCTTCTCGCGCGTTCACACAAGAATATGTTGCTGATGCACGCGTCCACTCGCATCTAATAAACCGCTTTCCATTCAGTGATCGATGCACTTGCGATGGGGATGTTTTCCAAATCCGTTATCTCATGAGATGATATTGGGAATATGGGAGTGAAAACAATCACGTCACGGTACTCCTACACACGCACGCGCGACGATGAGCATCCGTTCCGCGAGGGATGAGCGCGTGTGATGCTGAATAAATCAGACCTCTAGACTCGCGATACTTCACTCTTACTAGCCTCAGCCGACGCGAGGCCGCTCTCCGCGGTACTGATGCATGTGTGTTAAAGAAAGAAAATGAGATAAGTAGCTATCACCAGTAAGTCCTGGTATCAAGTCATCATCTTCACTCATACACATTCTCTATGGTGACTGAAGATAAAGAAAGTGAATAGTGACTAGGTAAGACCTGAGGGTGGGGTCTTGTGTAGAAACAACTTTAACTCACTGAAAAAAAAAAAAAATGTAATTAATAATAATAACATAAAGAAAAGGCAATTAATACTTCGAATAAAATTTTTGAAGTAGCCTAAAAGCTTGGAAAACCAAAATGAATTAATTAATGAATTTCTTGTCAAAAGTGCACTCTTATATTTACAACATCTAAAGTTTTGAACAGGAATTATATACAGGAAAATTCTTGCTTAAAATAGAAGCTTATGTGTATTTTTTAGCTGTATGTATAGTATGTATATAAATAAAACATCAATGCGCTTACAGTAATATGTGTTTATTTATTTTAGAAATATTTTTAGACATTCAATACATTCATAACTTAAAGTAATTTGTATTTAATTTTTTTGTTTATATAAGTAAGACATTACATTACAGTAATTTGTGTGCACGTATTATATGATATTACTGCTTAGTCTATATATTTCTATATATTTAATACATTTATCACTTTTATACAAACAAACATTATTACATTACCTACTGTGTACACACACACGATATATATATACACCACCGTTAAAAAGTTTTAGAACTGTAAGATATTTAATGTTTTTTAAAGATGTTTCTTCTGCTCATCAAGGCTGCATTTATTAGATTAAAAATCCAGAAAA
>JAUCMR010000062.1:15971858-16023813 GCA_032357425.1 Enteromius argenteus
GGATTTTTAATCTAATAAATGCAGCCTTGATGAGCAGAAGAAACATCTTTAAAAACCATTAAATATCTTACTGTTCTTAAACTTTTGAACGGTAGTGTAAATATATAAATATATATATCACAGACAGTACTTACATTAAGTTGTATAACTATGCAATATTATATTTCTCTCTATATTTAATAATGTAGCACCTTTTATACGCACAGAACGTTATTACTTAAGTCATTTCTACACCGGGGTCCAAAGTGTTTCACTAGTGATGGTGTATCAAATGTATTTATTTGCTTATTTTATTTTAGCCCTAGTTTTATCATTGTGTATCCGCTGAGCAAAATGCATTCTTCATTATTTGCAGTGCAGTATTCTGGGCCAATTATCTCCAGCCTTTTTTTTTCTGAATCCTATCCCTCAGCAAAACACTGACCTGATTTTTTCATCCATAATTGATTCCTTTGGCATTGGCAACAATATTAAGGGCTCTGTAACCTGACAGCGAAATGAGAACAGCACTCAGCCACTTCCTGCAACGCTTCAACTAAAATGCTTCTCACATCATCTCAAGTATCACTTTCTTGATAGAAAAAGAGAAAGACAGACAGGTAGATGCTGTAGATTTGAGAGAAAGCAAGACAGTATATGTGTTAATCGCACTACATATTGCCCGTATATATTTATATTAAGGAAGACTGTGGCATTACAAAAACTAAAGAATATACATGCGGTCGTCCTAGTTTTGTCGAGCTGAGATCATTTCCATTGGCTTTCAGTGTTTGGCGCCCTCTGATGGTGGAACCTGGCGCGTGCGCAGCGGCAGCTGGACACGTTTAGCTTCCGGTGGCTGTCAGATGCCTGAGCTTCAGGTGAAATACATACATGTATGGTAAATGTTTGATATTTTATGATGTACAAGTAGACTAACGAGTACTCTGTTTTCAAGTCGTATGTGTGCTGAAGCTTGAGCGAGTTTCTCGTGTGATACGGTAGCTGAGCTAACCGGCTAACAGGCTCAACATGTAAACAAACACAGCAAAGCGGCTAAACAAAGCGGATATTAAACCAGCTGTTGCATTAAACTAGTCACGTTTTCGAGGACCTAGTCTGAGAGCGAACGATAAATAAGTTAATATAATGGGTTGGGTTCCGCTAAACCATGTTAACTTTGTTAGCAGCTAGTCTACAGCAAAACGTAGCCGTCTCCATGAAAACAAGTTTTTAAATGTTTTTACATAAATGTAAAAATGTTTTACATCAGCTTACGTACGTCTACTGAATTCATGCGTCAGAGTTTCCCTAGAAATACAATTTTAAGATGCAAAATTATGTGTTCATTTACTTTTTAAATCTTTTTAATAAGTATTTAGATCATTGTTCACTACTGGCAAATGTGTCTTGCTTGTATCTAGCTTTAAAGTTTCATATATTTGAAATAATATAAAATCTTAGAATTTATATAAATTAAACATGTATTATTTATGATTATTAAATATATATAAGTAGTAAAAATGTCAAAAAATGATTATTTTACAGATATGATTATTTTTGTCATTGCTTTATATATATAGTTATAGTTTTATATATATATATATATATATATATATATAGTTGATGCTACATATGACCAAATGAATGGAACACGAATTAAAGTCTTTTTTTTTAATGTTTTTAAAGAATTCTCTTCTGCTCAACAACCCTGCATTTATTTTGTCCGAAATACAGCAAAATCAGTAATATTTAAAAATATTTTAACTATTAAAACTTTTCCATTGAACGTTTTTTTAAAAATGTCATTTATTTCTGTGACCGAAGCTGAATTGTTAGCATCGTTACTCAGTCTTCAGTGTCACATGATCCTTTAGAAATCATTCCAATTTGCTGAATTGCTGTCGAAGAAACATTTATTTATATTAAAACAGCTGAGTACATTTTATCATGATTCTTTGATGCAGATCAGCATTTATCTGAAATAAAAATCTTTTGGAACATTTAATACACTGTACATTCAGAAGGGATGCAAATAAATACTGTTTTTTTTAAATAAAGATGCTTTAAATTGATTAAAGGTGATGAAAAAGACATTCATAATCAGTCAAAAAAAATGCTATTTCAGATAAATGCTGTTCTTCTGAACTCTTCATTCATCAAAGAAACCTAAAAAATTGTTCTCAGCTGTTTTTGACATAATGAAGCATGATATTAATAAATGTTTTTGAGCAGCAAATCAGCGTATTCGAATAATTTCTGAATGTGGCTAAAAAAATCAGCTTTGAAATCACAATAAATTAGATTTTAAAATATATTCAAATAGAAAAGAGTTATTTTAAATACTAAAAATATTTAAAGATTTACCTTTTTTTGTTGTTGTTGTTGAACATTGGATCAAATACATGCAGACTTGTTAGATTCACAGGCTACATGTTTGCATCAGTGGAAATCATTTCTTGTCTGTTATTGCTGTGTTGAAGTGTTGGGAATGCAGCCGCCTCTCCCGACAGCTGCGGTCAGAGAGCTGGTTTGCTCCTGTCTGCATCGAGACCCTGTAGCGGCGGATCTGCGCTGCAGCCTCTTCGTAGCCGCCGTCCAGAGCTACAAACGTGATTCGGCGCTCAGACCCTTCCCTCCTCGGTACCTTCGAGGAGAGGTCAAGGACTTTGAGGAGCTGGTAAGACGTTTGCAGAAATTAAGCTCTCCGTGTTCGCATTTTTATAGTTTTGATTGTACTGTGTTCCTCACAGCAAAAGGATGTGGATACTTTGCCAAACGTGAGAGATCTGGTGCGTCTAGGACAAGGTGATGGAGATCATCATCTGGCTCTTGTGCACTGGGTTCTCTCCTCCAAGAGTTTTGCTGTGAAGACCCTGCAAAAGGAGGAGGTATTGCTAAGCTTCATTTCAATCTGCGTCTTGCATTCTTCTTAATGGTTCTATAAAAAAGTTCTTAAAATCCAAAGAAAAGCTGTGAAGGAAAGAAGTAAGCAATGCTTTTAGCAGTCTGTTCAGATAAGGAATTAATTCATTATTCCACTTATTACAACAAAACTAAAAAGAGTCTGTTCAAAAAGGCATAAGTTTAAACAATGGCAAAAAATGGTTCTACATTTGTTCATGGATAGAGCAACACAAGAGCCACTCTGTGTTTGTGATTCACTGAAAAGAATCGGTTCATAAGAGTCATTTGTACAGGGTGCATCAACACAAACACTCTGTTTATGATTCACTGAAAGTAACCAGCTCATAACCAGCTCTGTGTTTCTGATTCAAGAACAACAATAAATAATAAAAAGAACCGGTTCAGCCTGCACTGGTGATGCTCTATGGTTTTGATTCAATAAAACAAACTGGTTCAAAAGAATCATTGGATTATCTGAATCTAAATCTGAATCAGTATCTGATTCAATTACACAGATTGAATCATTCGTTTGGACTACTACACTGGTTGGGTTAGATTGTATTTGATTTAATGTAAAAAAAAAAGTCATTAATTAGGATTACACAGTTCACATTGTATGTTTTTGTTTCACTAAAAGAATAATTTGTTTGGGGATGTATCCAACCAACAAGCACTATGTTTAAGAGTCAGGAATTTGTTCAGGAATCGGATTCAATTGTTTGCTTGATTCACTAAAAAGACTTATAAGATTCATTTTAGTGTAATATTTCATTGCATTGGTGGAAAAACTGAACGTTAAAAGAGCTTAATAACACATAAATCATTTTGTTTTGATATTCTGGACTAGTCACTCAGACTAAAACCCTATTCCAGACTAGTCTGTTTAGTTTTGGATGTCTCCCTCCATCAGTTTGCCAGACTCAGCCAGCTGACTCAAAGCGAGGGGGTTTCGGCTCCAGCTCCAGACTTCCTCTTCGAACTGCAGTACTGTGATTTGCTCAACTCCAAGTTTGAGCGGACGCGGGCCGGACGAGAGCTCATCTATGCATTCCACGGCAGCAGACTGGAGAACTTCCACTCCATCGTACACAATGGATTACACTGCCATCTCAATAAGGTCAGGACGGGCTGCACTCATGACTCTTTCAGACCTGCTTTGGATGCTCTCCAGGCAGGCTTTGGGATTATTATAGAGGTTTGCAGATAAGCGTGTCTGACTGAGCCTTATCAGTTCATGTTTAGATGATATGTTTGAAAATGAAAATGATAATTCTGTTTGCTGGTTCAGCAGTTATACTGTAATTTAAAAATGATGTAAGTTAATTATATTTAGTTGTGATTTTGATATTTTTAGACCTCACTGTTTGGGGAGGGCACATATCTGACCAGTGACCTCAGCATGGCCATCCTTTACAGTCCTCACGGTAACGGATGGAGGGAAAGCGTTCTCGGGCCTTTGATCAGCTGCGTTGCCTTGTGTGAAATCATTGATCATCCTGATGTGAAGTGTCAGGTGAAGAAGAAAGGTACGTTCCTTTTGAAACGGGTCTCTTATGCTCTCCTAAGCTGCATTCATTTGATCAAAAATTCTGTAAAAATTGTAATATTTTGGAAATACTACTACAATTTGAAATAACAATTTTCTATTTGAATATATTTTAAAATGTAATTTAATCCTGTGATGTAAAGCTGAATTTTCAGCATCATTATTCTGTACTTCAGTCTGTGCTGCTCAGGAATTTATATTTAGGTATTTATTATTACTGTCAAACAGTTGAAAACAGTGCTGCTTTATATTTTTGTGGGAGCTGTGATACTTTCTTACAAGATTGTTTGATGAATAGAAAATTTGGCAGCATTTTTAATTAATTCTAATAAAAATATATATATTTTGTAACACTTTATATATGTCCTTATTGTCAGCCAAATGCGTTCTTGCTTAGTCAAAGTGTCAATTTCTTTAAAAAAACAAAGTTTATGTGTCTACGCTGTTGATATATTGATTGTTGATCAAATTAAAATCTAAAATTTCATATCTGAGCCATTTTCCAAGTTGAAATAACACTACTGATAACATGTCTGTGTCTAGTAACTGAATACTAGTGCATTCTGTAGTACATAGACATGTGTGGGGTAAAATGTACCACTTTTTATTTAAGTTCCCTTGTAGGCAATAAAAAATGTAAAAATAAAAAACAATAAAAGAGAGAAGTCTTTTTCAGAACATGGCTTCTTCAGAAGGCTGATACTAACAAACGGGTCTTTTTGTTGTTGTTGTTGTTATGGTCTATATATTTTTCCCTAAATAAATAAAAATTGAATCCATGCATGAAAAAAAGTAATCCAAAAAATATTATTTAACAAATAAAAAGGCATGTCTGTCAGATTGTATCTCTCTCCTGCAGTATTTTTTTCAACAGTCTTTCAAACAGTACTATGCTACATTCTTTTTAACAAAATAAAAAGAAAGACAATGAAAGATGATTTGATTTTTATTCCAATTTTGTGTAAAATTACCGTCCAATAAGATCCCATCGCAGCAGATATCTAAAATTCATCTCTCGTTGTGTTTCAGACTCCGAGAGCATTGACCATAAGCGTCTGAGGGCCAGGAACAGTGAAGGAGGTGAGGTGCCCGAAAAATACTTTGTGGTGACCAACAACGAGCTTCTGAGAGTGAAGTACCTGCTGGTGTATTCTCAGAGACGCTACCGATCACGGTGAGTTACGCAAAACACACTCATACACCCAATTATTGCATTTCAGCTCATAGTCATACAGTAGCTTTTTCTTGTGCAGTACTTTTATAATTGAGAAATTAAAAGTAGTTCACTCAAAATAAATGCTCTCTGTGGAACACAAATGGAGACATAATGTTATGTCCAAGTCACTTTTCCATTCATTTACAAGAAATAAGAGACTAAAGGCTTTATTAAGCTTTATAGCTTTATTTGATGAACAGAGCAAAGTTAAGTTATTCAGAGCCGGTCTTCTGGGCTTTTGTGAACAATTCATATAGACTAGTAATGTGATCTTTATCAAATGATTGACTGAAAAGATCTTTCAAATGAAATATGGAATCGTGGGCTGATATCAAGATTTTCAGTGAATAACAAAACAACTTTCATCTGTTTCTTCTGACACAAAGCCATCATATGACTTATATAGCATAGACTAATACAGCAATAGCATATTAGGATACTTTTGTGTTGCTCTTTTAAAATTTTGAATCTTGATAGACTTGGTTGTCATTAAAGGAATAGTTCGCTCAAAAATGAACATTTACTCAGGCCATCTGAGATGTAGATGAGTTTGTTTATAGAAACAGATTCGGAGAAATTTATCATTAATGCTCTGCTGTGAATGGGTGCCATCAGAATGAGAGTCCAAACAGCTGATAAAAACATCCCAATAGTCCACAAGTAATCCACACCATCATTTAACATCATGTAAAGTCAAACTCTGCATGTTTGCTTGAAACACATCCATCATAAAAATGTTTTTATCATATCATTGCTTTTGAATATGAGTTCTCTATTCACAATATTGCTTCCTCCAATGAAAAAGTCACCCGTTTAAACCAGCCTGAGAAATATACACAGACCAAACATTGTGTACAAGCAAATACAGTCCAAAACAGTTCTAAAGAAATATGTGGGTAGATTTTATTGTTAAGATTACAACAGGGATGGAGGAGGCCTTGTTATTATAAATGATATTTTAAAGAAGAAAAGATTTAATGTTAAAAATGAGGTCACAAGACATTAACTGATGGATAGGAGTGCTGTGTAGTATTGTGATGTTTTTATCAGCTGTTTAGACTCTCATTCTGACGGCACCCATTCACTGCAGATGATCCATTGGCGAGCAAGTGATGTAATGCTACATTTCTCCAAATCTCTTCTGCTGAACCAACAAACTCACCTACATCTTCGCTTCACTATTTCCTTAAATTAACAGAATGTCTGTGTTTTTCTATATGTTTAAATAAAGCGCCGTTCTGTTCTGATTCCAGACAAGCTCGAGGGACATCGTGGCTCGTCAGACATCATTTTGCCATCATGATGGGCCTGTATCTCCTGCTCCTCATATTCATCGGTGCCTTCAACTCGTCTGCTTTTCAGTCGTTCTGGCACAGAATGTTCCGGTGACCCAGACCGCTGCACACATCACATAAACGCTCACGTCCAAAGTGCCTTTAACTCACAAAGACTATCATGAAAAATAGACTCAGGAACAATTTTCTTCAACTCAACGTGACATTCCTTGGTTTTTACAAGCTTTTTTATTTACATTTCATAGATTTGCATAAACACTCTGCAAAGCTGCAGTACGAGCGCTAACGTTAGCAGATGCAGCCGAGCACCTAGAATGTTACATGTTAGCATGTAGCCTGTTTTGACTTTTTTCGAATGATGAGTTCACTACATTACTTACAACCAAATGATCAAGACAAAGCGCTGTTTTTACCTGCCTTTTCAACTTAGACATTGGCAAAATTGCTGCTTATATTACAAAATAATCATGTAGGGAGATCTGTGTGCTTTTATATTAGATATTTGTCAGTTTTGGAGCCAGTTCACATATACGTAGACTACCGTACTATGTCTAGATTAAGTCAACTATGCAGAAGACCCTTGCTGTGGTGGTCAGTATCATTAAAACTGTAACGGAAATTAGTCTTGATATTGCATAAATGTCTCTAACTTGAATAATCCAGAGGATCCAAATTGAGAAATTATTTAAATAAATAAATGCAACAATTTTACAGTGTGTTTCTTAAGGGCAGAGTGAAAAATTGGCTGTTGTTGTAGTTTATGGCTCTTGGCACGCCAAACGATTTGTCTGGCCATTGTTTTTATCAGTCGAAAACAAAAGCAGTGATATATTACTGATAACAAGAGCGGCGTGTTTTTCATCTTGAGAAGCGGAGACTGATTTGTGTGAACCGTAGACTTTTTTTTATATATTAATATTTTTAAATACTTTCATAGATTTAAACGCGGTGGCCATATAAAAACTTTTCATGCATAAAATACTAAGAACTAACTAAGAAAAAGTGAAGTTATTTAATATTAAATAAAGAGCTTATTTGTTGCATGTTTGGAGGGATATCATAAACAGTATTTAATGCCAACATGTTTATCAGAATAAACATTTTCTTTCCTTTATGCAGTTTCATATGAGACAGACATCAAAAGAATCGTGGACAGGTTGATCTATTATGGATCAGGGCTTTGTTCTGGCTCATGGATGGATGTCTAATTGCAGGCTCATAAACACATTGTTATTCAGTAACAGGCCTGACAGGAGTGGGAACATGTTTACGGTGGGCACTTTTGTTCTGAAGGGGTCAGCCTGACTTTATTAGTCCATTATAAAAAAAAAAAAAGAGCTTTCTGAAATTAAAATGCAATTTTATTCATTTAACATTTGCACATACAAATATCAGAATATATAATTTAACAAACTGACAGATATATTATTAGTAGCCATGAAAATGCAGTTTTTACCATGTTTTATTAACAGAAACATTGTGTTTAGTGTATAACAACAGCTGTACAATAATGCGAGCAATTTCACAGCATTCATTTTTTTTAAATAGTCAATAAAAATAGCTGCCTTTTATGCTGCATTTTAGAACTGGATTACAATATTTGGATTCTTCTTAAAATGTAGAATCAGTTTGCAGCAGTTGGACAGGCAGGAGCCAAACACACAAAGAAGCCCTCAGAGTTATTCTGTTGAAAGAATATTGAAATAATAATTCATTTATTATATAAAGACACAGACATACAGTATATATATTTTAAATATTTACATGTATTTACATGCATGAATTTATACGCACATAATTGATATTGTATATAAATGTATTTAATATATAAACATAACATGTTTCTTAATTGTATACATGCATGTATTTATATATGCATAATAATGTATAATAATAAATAATAAAAAATGTGTATGTATATGTAAAAATATTTTTATAAAATTAAATATTAAAACATTTAATAGTGTATATAATAATAAAAATATATAGAATACTCATAAAAATATATTTATGAATAAAATTATGTATAATAAAATGCAAAACTACACTACAAATATGACATTAAAAAAATATATATATATATATCATTTTATATTCAGAATTTATTAGATAATTTTATATATAATTTAATATGTAAATTAAAGAATAGTTCACCCAAAGAATCTTTCATTCATCTTCTAAGCACAAATTAAGATATTTTTGATGAAAATCTGACCATAGACAAAAAAAAAAAAAAGGATACTACCATGATCAAGGTCCAAAAACGTAACAAGGAGATTGAAAAATAGTCCATGTGACATCAGTGGTTCAACCATAATTTTACGAAGCTACAAGAATGCTTTCTGTGCGCAAAGAAAACAAAAATAATGACTAAGGAGACAAATTGTTAAATAAAGGTTCTTTCTGCTCAAAAAGTATTCTCATAGCTTCAAAACATTATGGTTGAATTTGAGGGCTCTCGGATTTCATCACAAATATCTTTATTTGTGTTTTGAAGATGAACGAAGGTCTTACAGGTTTGGAACGACATGAGGGTGAGTAATTAATGACAGAATTTTCATTTTGGGGTGAACTAACCCTTTTAAGTTTCAAATTTAATTGAATTTATCAGTACTATTGGCTGCATTGTAACAAACCCATAAATAAGCAGAAATGCATTTCATATTTATGTCAAAAAAGAATGATTGCTCAGGGATGAAGTTCACCTGTAGGTTCTGGTGGCAGACGGGTGGGTGTTTTTCTCGCACACACCGGCCGAAGCGATGCAGGCACACGTGGTCTGTCGGGGAACAGGACTGAGGACAGGATGGAGGCGTGAGAACCAGGCAGCTGGAGCAGGTCGTGTGCTGGCAGTGACCTCCACACTCACGCTTCTCCAGCGATACGGACCTGCAGCCCAGAGCAAGACGTTCATCAGGCACTGAACAGATGAATCAGAAATCAAGACTCCAAGCTGAAGTTACCTGGCTGAGCATATTTCATTGGGATTCGCCTTGCAGAACTCCCATGTGCACTCAGGTCTGCAAGAGTCGGCTGCGAAGACCTCCAGCACTATTTGGAAAGACCAAAATCAACACATAATAAAATACATTGTGAAATAATGTTCTGCCAGTCAAAGAAAAGAGCAGACAATAAAACTGATGGAATCCCGTTACAATACGGATGCAGTTCTTCAGGAAAGCTTGTAGATTTCATCACCGTCTAGATAAGAACAATCGGAGCTTTGCTTTTATGGGAAAGTGCTCCGAGATCAAAGGAATCCTTGACTGCCGTATCTCTTTTCACAGTTTATAAATTAGATTAACCTTGATGGTGCAGTTTTTTTCAAGAGTGTGAACATAAGCATAAGGTTAATCCATAAGCAGGTGCACGTTCTGCAAGAATAGATTGTACCACAGGGATGTTTGTGCTTTTGGATGGCATGAGCCGACAAATACCATGAACACCACACAATGGACCCCTCCTTATAATATAATATGCATAATAAATTATTATATTTTGTGAGAATTTTTTTAAGTAATATTTAACCGATATACTAATATTACTAAACAATGTTCCCAAAATTAAATTAAAAGATCTAAAAGAAATCCGTAAAATATTAAACTTTTTCTACATGTATAGTGCAAATTAATTTGTAAAGCACTTTTTTATATTTGTCTTGTATGTGTTTTGTGTATAGAAGATGGATATATTGTTCTAGCTTTTTTTTTTTTTTTTACACAATTTGTGCAGAACTATAGCCATAAATAGAGTAAATACAAAAGTGTTGTTAAATAATCTTTTAAAGTAAAACAAAAACTGTCAATAAAAAATATGAACTTTTATTAAATTTTTTTCCCCCCCAGACCCTTTTGTGGTTATTCCCTAAAATTTCCATGACCATGAGAAATAAATTTACACTCTTAAAAATAGAAGATTCCAAAAAGGGTTTTCACAGTGATGCCATAGAGGAGTTATTTTTGGTTCCTCAAGTTTTAGCGAACAGTTAAAAAAAAAAGTGTAGAACATTTTAATAATCTAAAGAAACTTTTCCTAATATAAAGAACTTTTTGCGGAATGAAAAGATTCCAAAGTTCTTCATGGAACCATAGAAACCAATAAAGAACCTTTATTTTAGCCTCAGATTCTACATAACATCTGCACGAATCAACTTGACATCTCCAGCTCCAGTGGTACCTGATTTGCAGGTTCCCTTGTGTTGTGCCTCTGGTTTTCTGCTTGCTTCCTCTGTGTAAATGCAAACCAGCCCTTCATCGCACTTCCCCAGGTAGTCCCAGGTGCCTCCACAGCTTTCTCCCACCAGTTTAGCACAGGCTGGACAACAACCACAAATCCCAGTGGTGATTCCACCCTGACACTGGAGCTTCAGGGCTCGATGAGGGGAGCAATGGATGCGTTCGCAGGGCGGACAGTGCAAGGCTTGGAGGATCTGCTGGCCCTCCAAGGTGGACATCTCCACAGCCACTACTGGCCACAAAATCACCAAGACTGAGAAGACGCTTGGACTCATGGTTGGACTTTACGTTACTGAGATGGGTTGTCTTTTATATAACGGTCCTCACAACCGAGACCACATTTTACAACCACTCGCGCTCCAAGAAATCATTCAACTTGACACCAACAAACCTCCTCCCTTCTTCACAACCAATGGACAATGGAGTGTGGGGTTTGTTGAGTCTGGATTTGCTGTTAATTATCCCCAAGTCTTATCTTTACAATCGCTCTGTTGTTTTCTTTTTGTCTGAAAACCAATAAGTTAGACCAAGCGAAGAAGACTGGACCCTTTGTGCACAGGTCACATGACCAATAGCAAGGGGTGCAATTTACGGTGTGATCGAGATAATCGGCCACGAGCAACAAGGACGAGATTAGGACATTGGCAGGTTATCTGAGAAGACCTGTGTGTGACTTTTTCATAAGCTGGTACGCAATAAAATGCCGCTTTCAGTCTGGCTTATAGTTTTGAGAACAGAACGGTTCTTCAAACAGTCTCAAAGGTCATACCCTTGACCGCTTTATCCTTAATGAATGTCTGCTGGAGATAAAATATTAGTTGATAAATTTTTGCATTAACACAATTTTTAATGTTTTTCTTCTGGTTAATGCAATAAAAGTGTTATAAAATGACCCTATTTACCTTCTTAATACCAATTCCTACTCTTATTGTGAATTATTTATCAGTAATAAATTCTTGCAAAGAATAAATGACTCCTTTTAAAATGTAAAAAACGTATACATTCACACACATACTCACCGCTTCTATTATGAGAATGTTCATTTATTAATTAAAACAAATTTACATTTTTTTTAAGAGGTCAAACATGTCAGGGTGGTACAACTGTCCTAATATTGTAACAAAACTTTTTTTTTTAAATTAAAAAATGATTGAAAAAAACTTTTAAAGTAGATCTTTAATTATTATGAAATGTTTTAAGGAAATTATTTTTGTAATATTTAAATTAATTAACATAATAGTAAAGACGTCACTTTTTGCCTCGCCTCCAATATGCTATTCCCTTCTGTATTTTGGTTGTTGATTGGATTTTTAAAACGTGAGCTTGCAGCCGATTGTGGGTGGGTTTAAGACAGGATTTTGCAATTCTGTGACACAGAATTGAATACAAAATCAAGCAAACACTGCATTATTTGCAGCAGATAGCTATTTTGTCATTTTAAGGAATTTTTATGACCAAAAAAAACATTATTATGTGTATCTCATACTGTCACTATTCATAATTATGCCAAATTTACACCAAAAAGGTTGCTTAGAAGTGCTTCTGTAGTCGTTTCTTCACACAGACTGTTTAATGCTGCTCAGAGGTGGCATAAATGCATTTACACGGCATCTGAGATTGTATATTTTGATACTATGGAACGAGGTCAAAACAGGCATAATTTATTTTTTGCAGGATTGGGTGTTTAATGCGAAACCACTGGAAAACATACAATTATCACTATAATTGTTTTTTTTTTTTTAGAAAAGCCATAGGAAATTGTGATTTTTAAGCCACAAAAATCATGACTCCTGCTGAGACTGAGAGGTCTGTAGTGGATGCATCTGAAACACATGTAAAAATGTATACATATTTTTTAATTTTCCCCAAAATGTCCTTATTCTTAAATTGAGAGTAGCCATTGAGTTCCATTGTATGGGACTTCTACTACAGAAGTCAATGGTTTCTGTCATGGGTTTGGTACCCACATAAGTCATACAAGTATGGAACAACTTAAAGGTGACTAAATAATTAGTTTTAATTTTTGGGTGTACTGTCCCTTTAAATCAGGTCGACAGCAGTCTATTCTCTATACTTATAATTCATTTTTCAGCAAAGATAAAAACAATATAAAAAGCAAAAGACAACAATGGATTTTAAGCAACTTTTATTAAATTAGATCTTTATAAAACAGTGCAGAGTCCTATCATCGGCTTTGCTGATCGTAAGTCTCTTTGAAGCATGTCTATCACTGTAAGTTGTCGAGAAAATGGAAAGCCAAACGACACTTGAAACGACCCTACATCAACGTTCAGTCCCTTATACATCAGCAGACCGTGTGCGAGAGCACACTCATTCCTTGCTGCCATGATTGAGGTCAAATGAGTAACTGCATAATGTGCTGCATTGAAAACACGAGTTATATTTGTAAATATTCGCATATTTCGCTCTGCAAAAATTGAGGTAATCCTAATAACGCTGCAATGTATCTTTAAAACGGTTCATTTAGAGTGATACTTTTGGTCGTAGACTTCTCAAGGAATGCTTTACGAGCTACAAACATAAAAGGCGATATTTTTAAAGCATTACGCTTATATTTGGTACGCTACACTATAGATTTACTTATCTAAACAAATGAGCTCACTATCATCTACGAACAAAAAAATGAAAGGTCAGATTGAAGACATATTTTTTAAACCATTTGACTACCATATCACTTTTTTTTTTTTTTTTTTTTTTACAGGTTGTGTTAATCGGCCTGGTTTACAGAAGGATACCAGCCAAAGCGGATCCAACGACAGATCAATCCGGACTGAAATTTGCATAGAATGTCATTTATTTCCAAGAAATAGCAGTTACCGAACAATAACACTCTTTGTTGTCTGGACCGTGACGATTAATCGATACTGCAGATTCACATTTGTGAGTAGGACCCCGTCTTATCGGGTTTATTATTCCGACAAACATTGACCTAAGTTCACAGAACAGAGAAAAATACCGCAGTGAACGGATTCTCTGCATAAACCTCTTTGAGGGGAGAGTGTGCATTGCGTGGGATGGTGTTCAGAGTTTTCTAGCATGGTTCTGGTAGTGGGCCTGACTGTGGGGTAAGGTCATGCTGTTAAGGTGTGTGGTTCAGCAATCAGCAAACGCTAGCAATAGGTGAAGCCTTGGTCACATGAAATCCTCGTAGTCTTGTGCATAACCGCCATCGAAATGCCCGTAGTCTGCAAGATCATCTTTCATTGTGGCTTTTAAACC
The DNA here is from genome assembly GCA_032357425.1 of Enteromius argenteus. Classification (NCBI taxonomy): domain Eukaryota; kingdom Metazoa; phylum Chordata; class Actinopteri; order Cypriniformes; family Cyprinidae; genus Enteromius; species Enteromius argenteus. The sequence continues at coordinate 15,986,277 of JAUCMR010000062.1, forward strand.
TCCTCCAGGTACAACTCCCTTCTTTTTCTTTTTACCTTTGTTTGCCTATTGAATAACAATACAAATGACAATAAAATACAAATGGTATTTTTTACATAAAGCTAGTAATTGTGTGCTACTGAAAGAATGTTCTACTCAAAAATTAACATTTGCTAAAAAATGTGTTCATCCTCAGGTCACCCAAGATTAAAATGACTTTAGAACAGATTTTCAGAAATGTGGCATTACATTGCTCACCAATGGATCCTCTGCAGCGAATGGGTGCCGTCAGAATTATAGCCAAAACATCACAATAATCCACACCATTTATTGGTTAATTAAGAAAAACATAAATTAAGGCATTTTTTACTTTAAAAATGACAAAATCCATCCCCTTTTGTTTTCTCACAACAAAATCCACCCACATATTTTTTTAGAGCTGTTTTTGCTTGTAAACAGTGCTTGATCCGAGCATATTTCTTTCAAATTTAACGACTTATATTTTAGCCAGGAGCAAAAACATCACAATGATGGATGTTTTGTACAAACACGCAGCTTTTTTCTTCACAAGACATTAATTGATGTGGATTACTGTGATGTTTAAACTCTCATTCTGACGGCACCCATTCACTGCAGAGCACCCATTGCTAGTGATGTGATGCTAAACATTACCAAATCTGATTCAGATGAAGAAACAAACTCATCTACATCATAGATACCCAAAGGATGAGTACATTTCCTGCAAATATTACTTTTTGGGTGAACTATGCCTAAAAATGAAATTCGTACCTTTTCTTGCCTCTGCTTTTCACTTAGTAACACTGTTAGTGAGGTGCTAATTTTCTTCAAGTCGTCAACTTCCACTGCAAAACAGATACAAAATGTCATAAAGTCATTACATTAATCACATAGTGAATGACAGAAGAACTTTAAAAAAATGAAATATACTTACATGAAAGACACAGGTCCCTAAACAGTGTCTCTAAAAAGCTGGAATAGTGTATTGACTTCTCATAGGAAGAGATTTTTTCCTTTAGCAACCGCTCAAACTCTGTGAAGTCATCTTTTGTAGAGGGACTCATCGCATCAATTCCTGTAACATTATTTGATACTACACCTACAAATGAGAATAAAAGTTAATGATTTGGGCCTATAATGGGCAAAAATATGAATCAGGGTGAATAGAAAGCACTTACCGAATGCTTCTTTTGCTAGTTCTAAGTCTGAATCCTCCTGTAGTTTTATCACTCGAAGTTTTTCTGCAAGCTCCTCTTCTGGTGTGAGTTCTGTGCTGTTATCTGAATCCTGTAACTATTTAAACAAATTAGAGTTATGCTTAGTGAAAATCATTATATCCTTTTAGCACTCTTATACTACTATTAAAAGTACGAGCTAACAAGATACATACACAACCATTCAAATGTTTGGGATCAGCATGATTATTATTTTTTTTTTTTTTTTAAATGTGACGTTACGTTGCCAAATTGTTGAATAAAAGTCATTATTTTTGTTTTATTCCTGTACAAAAAGTATTCTCGTAGCTTTATAACGGTTAAACCACTGATGGCAGATGGAGCATTCAAACATTGGGTCTCATTCACTAAAAGGATGTACGCACAAATTTTTGCGTGAAATGTGCGTACGGACGTTTTCACGAATAAATCATGATTCATCAAAAATGTTTGTACTAAAATTGATTCTAAATTCAAGAACAACTTATACCATGCATATGCAATAATCATGTACGCCTGGGGCCTTGATGCATGTATAATGCAAGTCCTTCGCACAATCTGACATGCTCTTAAAATTGAACTGGAAATTAGGTGCTGGGCGTCCGGAGAAGAGGAGAACTGGCCCCAACTAAGACCCACCCAATAAATCCTGCTCATGAAAATGGTGAAAAACTGTTTAATGGTATATCTCCACCATTGAGTATTATATAGTTCTCAGTCTTTGTAACATGTTCAGTAATGCATTTCTAACATTTATAATGCATTTACAAAACAATTCTCAAAATTGATTTTACACAGTCTTTAATGACAAAAAATTTCATTTTGGGGTGGAGTATCCCTTTAAGAAAACAGCTGTGCTGCTTAATATTTTTGAGGAAATGTTCTCTGATAAAAACAGCATTTATTTATAATTGAGATCTTTTTAAATTATTAATTTCTTTTTTTTCAATTTTTACTTACCTCAAACTTTTGAACGGTAGTGTGTGGATTAAAAAAAGGGGAAAATATGACAGTTACAAAATGCTGTACATGAAACAATGCTTTCAAAGTTTCACAAAATATTTAACAACTTCGAAAACATTCAGCATAACTTGTTACTGGAGAAATTAAATATTTCCATGTCTGAACTCACTCGTTTAACAAGCTCCTCTTGTTTTTTCCTTTGTAAATTTTCCTTTTCTTTTATTTTCTCACTGAGTTTCTTCTTTTCTGTAGGTTTAACCTCTGTACATGAACAAAAAAACACTGTTAAACCTCAGAGTTTAACTTGAAGCACAGCTGAAGCTTTATAAATTACTGCTTTTTGAATGTGAATTCATGTGCATGTTAATATGTGCATAATATTCAAGCAGTTAAATGTTTTTCCTGTAATTCTCATAATTATGCATGTACTTTTTATAGCCACAGCTCAATGAACTATAAACAATGGAAAGAAAATCTATACTTATGTATTATAAATATCTGTCAACTGATACAAAATTACAAGAGGAGAAAATAACTACATTTTGGGGGGAAACAACAACAACTTTCAGTTTGTCAAATACCAATTTTTGCATTTCATATCACTGTACCTGATTTTTTTTCCTCCTCCTCCTCCTCCTTTTCTTCCTCTTCATCATCATCCCAATTATCCTAAAATTAGAACATTTTCAAGTTGATAGGTAACAAAGATGAATGATACCCAGTTAATCTTGTATTATTTCACAGATAGTCAATCTGCCCTATTATGAAGATTACATCTAATGTGAGATAATGGTTAGATGAGCAACAGATGACAGTCATATTTTGCTTTGAAAAGGCCAAGTAAGTTACAGTAAATTAGTCACTAACTACACGCTATAAAAGTGTTAAAGACATGGCTTTAGCACGCAATTAACATAATTACTATGATTTCATTCCCTTACTTACGACAGCAGGTGCACGCCTATGCTAATAACTAAGATAACTGGACACAATAAACGCTGAAACTCATCATCACCACGCTGTTTGACACTCTGGAGTTAGCAAGAGCAGCTAGCTAGAGTTAGCTAGATGCAACTTCTTGAAAGCTAAAGAGACTTTAACAATGGTTTAACTAATAAACACACATTTTGACGGGCAAATGTCAAATAAGGCGTTCGCTACTAACTTTCACGTCGTCGTCTTCATCCTCGCCCTCCCATTTGTCATGAACTGCCGCCTTTTTGATAGGCTCCTCGGGCTCGAAACTATCAGCGTCTGGACAACAACAGCGCGTTTAGACAGATTACTTGATGACAGCCGTGATCCATGATGACAGCAGATTAGATAAAACACATTAATGGAAATTCGCACGGTCAGAGAAGAAAAGTAACGGTAGAGTTTAATGAAATTCTCACCCCAAGAATCGGCGTCCGCCATGATGTCGGAGTCTCTGAGGGGAATGAGCGCGTGAAGCTCAACACACTGCTCCGAGACTTCCAGACATTTCAAAATAAAGGCCCACAGCCACATACATGCATGCAAGACGTGGCTCTTCAAAGGGAATAAACTGTGTAATATGAATAATAATGTTCTTAAATGGTAGATTTTTGTGGCTTTTAAACCATGTGTGTTAACTTTGAGGTCATCTATATCCTAATCTATTCATAAACATTGACAAAATTAACTTTCAGCATACGCATTTAAAGTTGACTGGAAAATGAACTAAAATATTGATGACTCATCCTGCACTAGGCTGCTTTTGTCCAATCAAATTCTTACTACAATGCCCCTCCCCCTACAATCAACTATTCACAATCTTCATTTTAATAGGAATCCTTGTGGTCTGTAATTTCACACGAAGGTGAAGTATTGCATATTTTACGACATGTTGCTTCGATGTACTTTATACATATATTGACAATAGATAACAGACCTTCCTAATTTAATCGCACGTTAACAAGGAAATCATGCACACGAAATCACAGCCTGACCCCTTATATAATGCACTCTTTGAGGGAACATTGTAGTGGTGTCTGAAACCATAACATAAATTAAAGCAATCCCATATTACACTGCAAAAGAGTGTACAGCCAATCAGTGTTGCCAAGTCTGTGGTTTTCCCGCAGGAAACTGGGCTACTTTAATACTATTGACACCGGTTGCACCAAAATGAACATTTTGTCATTAATCGCTTACCCCCATGTCGTTCCAAACCAGTAAAAGCTTAGTTCGTCTTCTGAACACAGCTTAAGATATTTTGGATGGCAAGGATGCACTGTTTTTGAATAAATCAAAGCGTAAATATACAGAAAACGTATCCTTGTGTTGATATCCCAGCTGAGAAGAGCATACACAGTGTGCGTTCAGTGGATATTCTCCAAAATGGTGCTACGGTGATGTCTCTTATACTTTTCCAGACATTGACAGTGTTATTTTCTTGGCAGTCAATGGGACAGTCACAAGCCTCACGGTTTTCATCCAAAATATCTTAAATTGTGTCACAAGGACGAAGAAAGCCTTTACTAGTTTGGAAGTGATTAATGACAAAATGTTAATTTTGGGGTTGAGTAACCCTTTAATAAGCTTACATTAGTTCAAGGATTTTACATAACATTGGAGCAGATTATATGAATTCATATGGAAACAGAACATTCATGTAACAACTACTACGACTGCATCTAGAACTATACCTTCTTTCACGCTTCCTTAAAATAGTCCACTATATAGTTCACTGAATGGGTAATATGACAATAAGTGTGTGAATTCAGAAACAAAGTGCACCAGAAGATGGCATCTTTTGCAGGAGAGTGTGCTTGGTGCATACAGTGCATGGGTGGCGTTTAGCTACACTCATTATTGAGGTGATTTATATAATTGAATGAGTGCACACCAGGTCCACTATAGACAAATGGCCGTCCCCTTCGAATAGTGCACTAGTCTATATAAGTGTATAAAAGGTTGGTTTCAAACACAGCCAGAATTTTACTACATACTGTAGCATATGCTTAATAATGCAGTGTTTACAGATGTAGTATGCACACAATTACACTTTGCTTCCTGTTTAATAGTCACTATTTGATTGATCAATTGTCCTTTTATTTTTTACTGACATAAAACATGGAATTTCCTGTTTTTGAAGTTGAGGAATAATATAAATGATTAATCTGCTAGTACTCTTTGATGACTGTCTCTTTAAAAAAAAAAAAAAAAACTCATAAAGCGCCTCGCTGTCCCGGGATGCTGAGGGTGTGTATAGCTACATCCACGTTCCTCAGCATCTGTGCTTCATCAAAGACATGTCCTAACATTTGCTCTGTAAATGTCTGAGCAATACCACGACAAATATTTATTTGGCTGAGCAACGCCAAACTGGCTCCGGTAAGCACTTGCTCGTTTATCGTCGGCATTGGAGTGTATGTTAGCCGTCTCTGTTGTAGTCAGTTTAATATTAACTGGACTAAAAAGGCAAAATACACATCATGCTAATGCTTATCGCCACATGTTATTGTCGTTGTGAGTGAGTGCAGGTTTTAAGCGTCTCTAAGATGCGACAACGGCGACGTATTCTCTGGGCTAATGCTTTTTATGGTGTTATGTGCAGAAACGAGAGAATTTGTCCTCGATTTTAAGGATTTATGAGCAGTGTTTGCGATTCATTTGGGGTGTGAGGAGTCGATGGATGTTGCAGTAGCTAATTTAAGTGTCGAGATCACTGGAAGAATGGACTGTGACGTCAGAACCACTGGAAATGAGGCTTATTTGGTGCTGAATAAGGAGGTTCATTTAGAAACTTTCCAAAATGTTTAATATTCAGAGTTGAAAGGATGTTTTGTGAAGCTGTTATGTAGGGCAATAGCTGTACAAATGTAACCCTGAACAACAATACCAGTTATAAGGGTAAATTTTTTACACATCATCGGAAAGCTGAATAAATAAGCTTTCCATTGGTGTATGGTTTGTTAGGATAGGAAAATATACAACTATTGGAAAATTTGGAATCTGAGGGTGCAAACAAAATCAAAATATTGAAATCACCTAGTTCTTAGCAATGCATATCACTATTAAGTCTTGAAATATTTGCAATAGAAAATTTAGTATCTTCATACAACATGATCTTTACGTAATATGCTAATGATCTTTGGCATAAAAGGAAAATCAATCATTTTAACCCATACAGTGTGTTGTTGGCTATTGCTACAAATATACCCATGCTACTTATGACTGGTTTTGTGGTAGAGGGTCACAAATGCATTTAGATAAATCTCATGACCATACATCCATGATTAAAAACAGCTCAAACCAGCATAAACGGCGTTCAGGGTCTATTGGCTGGTTTAGAGGGATTTTTGGATACATAACTATTTGGCCAACTTGCTGACCAATTAATACAACACCAGATTGAGTTTGAATTTAAACCATCTACGGCCAACAAAGCTGCAGTTCTTATACTGGCATAAGCTGGTTTAAATCTTTTTTTTTCCTCAGCAGGGAAGTGTCCAGATAAAAGCATTTACATTTAGAAGAGACAGCGGCTCCCTACAGGTCTTGAGGTTGCACTTGCACCTTTAAATTTCAGTCTGACAGATTCTGCGTTTATGTAATTGTCCTTTACCAGGCCATTTGCTTTGTTAGATGTGAGCACATTCTTGTATTATACTTTTTTAATCAGTCTTCTTTAAAACATCTGTTTATTTTAACCAGCATCCAAGCAAAAAATAATAGAAAATATGGAGATGTGAAAACGGATGCTCAGTTTGGGGACAGTATAAATTTTGTCCTTGTCATGAATGGGTTAAAAAGCTTGTTAAAACATGGGAATATCAGTTGTTGTTTTGTGTGTGTGTGTGTGTGTGTGTGTGTGAGAGACACTGTGATTTTCTAATCCTGGAAAAGTCATGGAAGTCCCAAGATGATTTAGATTTAGATGTATTAAATATTTAATTGGCTTGACAACAACAACTTAGAAATGCATTGTTCAAAATGTGTGTGAAGCCCTGGAAATGTCATTGACATTTATGGGCAAAAGGTGTGGGAACCCTGCTTGTAGTTGAAGTGACATCAAGGACATCTCAGTTTCAGTGTATGCAAAATTGCTTATTTTAAACCTATTTTATCAAATGAGCTTCACATAAAAGGAAATAAAGGCACATTTCTGAATAAGAGAGCTCTAGACCAAATTAAACAAAAAAAACTCTGCAAATTCATTGATAGTCACTGAGCATAACAGTTAGAAGTTGCTTGCTGATCTTATAGCGATACTAATGTGTTCGATTACATGCTTCGACCAAGACACCATTTTCAGCTTAGGCTTGCTGTTTTCTTCCTTTTAAGGTCTGGGCCAATTTCCACAGTTTCTTTGAAGTTGCAAAGTGTGAGTTGGCTAATTTATGAGGAATAAGAATCAATTTATTTTGCGACTTTATATAAACCACATTAAATGCAGATAGATTAGCAAATTGATCTTAACAACAGTTGAAAATATTATACTGCTATTCCTGAATCTCAGACTTAAATAGCCTATTTGGTAATAGCATTCAAAAGTATTTGGACACTCAAGCCATGCTTAAAAGTTTTTTTTTTAAGTTCAAGTTTGATTCCGCTGCCCTCATGCTGATCTTTGGGCTGCTTTTTTTCCTGAATTAAATAAAAACTTGTTAAAGATTAAGATATTAAACTAAAAATATCAGTCCATCTGTGGTTGAAGCAAGCCTGTGTTGTATAAGGGGACAATTGAAGTGAGTCACAATCAAAAGCAGGAGGCTGTATTTCCACTGGGAATCTGATGCCTCTCATCAATAGTGAGAAATCCCTGTAGTGCAGGAAAGTATCAGCATGTTTCCTGCTGATACACCTGCTGAATTGTGCAGATCTGTCTCTCTGATGCTGTGGTGTACCGCGCTTGATTTGGATGAGGTTGGTTTTAATACAGCTCAGAAACTGGTACTAAGTCAAGGTGTAGATGTAAATTGCATATAGACTGATGCGGTCTAATCTGTTTTTGGGTAATGCCGTACTTTATTCCAATGCATATTGCCTTGTCCCAAATATCAGATGCATACATTTTCCATTATCTCTACTTGACTATTGGTAAATTTTGCACATTTGGTTAGTATGTTGCACTAAGGGACGAAAATTTACTTTTGGACCTGTCAAATTGAGAAAATGTACAATTTACTGGCAGTGGAATTGTACTTTACATTGCATTTATATGTTTCTTTCCCTAGGATTATTTGGCAGATATTTTTTCCTTTCCTCCTTAAGATGCAGTCATGGATTTACCATTGTTCAGCAAATAGGCCTATTCACAACCAAAAACACTAATTTCAAGAAGCCATAAGATCGGGAATGTTATTTGAGGACAAAAGATTTTCACAACAGGTTAAAGTTGGTTACAATGACCAACAGAAAGCTGCTTGATTTGAAAGTGGCTTCTGTGTGAATTGAGCTTCATACCCTGCTACACTATTCACAATAGACAATGGACATTTATTTCCTCGCAAAATCATGCCAAAATGTGAAATTCTTGTCTTCCACTTCTAGGTACATAGTGATTTTGATTCTTTAAATTCAGTGGTTTAATATGAGGATTATTCCACTTACATGTCGCTACATAGACTTGGTGAAAAATCTTCCTTATGATGGGAAATAAAAATGCTGAGTAGATAAAGTAATTAGATTGTTTTCTTTATAGATGGTTTGTATGTCTTTGATTTCAATCAGTCACATCTATGACATATTGACTACATCAGTTTAACTTAAAACAGTTCCTTCACTTGTGGCGTCTTTTGTGCACTGAAGTTCATTATTTCAAATGTAGACGTGTGGTTTGCGCCCTCATAATGGAAGCGACGCTTCGTTGCTCGTTTTTTCCAGGCGCATCCCCACCGCATCCAGATAAAAACATTTCAACTTTTCAGAACGCCGCAAGCACACCGTGGGTCATGTGACAAAAATCAACCAGTCAGGTTCATCCTTTACAGGGATAGCCATTTTAAAGCTACTGCAAGCGATTTTTAGTGCTGGAAATCAGTTTATAATTTGCTGAAACTTCCGTGTCTTCAGGGGAAACGCAGATTATGGTTGCTTAACGACAGCAGATTGATTCCGGAGCTCAAGCGCCCGAATGCTTTGGAAAAAAGCGACATGCGTGGCACTTTCCACACGTTTTTAGGCACGACATGTGAATACAGTCCCCTTATACCCCTTATACAGTCAGCCAGTTACCCACCAAGTAAATAAATACTCACCAAAACCCATTTTTAATTACATTTGGCACTTTTTACTTTAATTTTGAATGCTTTGTTTCAGGACTGACAGAATCCCACTTCTGTGGGGCTGATGAAGCCAGTCATGGCTCTCAGGAGAAGACCAGGGACTAGAGCCATTGTTACAGAGCTTGACCCGTCAGCCTCTAGCACTGCTCCTTTTGGAAGTGAAAAGCTCTCTGTAGATGGAACTGATCCAATCCCTGAGGAACTTGGACAAGAAAATCTGGAAATCCAGCCAGCTTCTCCCGTGCCAGCTAGGTACTGTCTAAGTGATGGGTCTGGGGACGACTCCATCCAAGGGGAAAGCCCTCTTCAGCAGGACAGCATGGAGGAGGACTCACTGTCCGAGTATGACAATGTTGTATCCGGGGAGGAAGAAGAAGAAGAAGAGGAACGTGATTATGAGGAAGATGAGGAACTGCAAACTGAAGCGGACAGGATGACCTACTATGTCCACTGTTGTCCTGAAGATGAAAGCTACATGGAAGGAATGGACTGCCATGAAGGTGCGGATGGTGCTGAATGTCCTGGCACATCTCGGGACATCCGGGAGAGCTGTAAACCAGAGAAGGCTTGGGAACACTCAGAAGGCTTTTACAAGGTTCAGCAGCAAGACGCAACAACGATGGTCTACAAGCGACCAGAGCCTATCACAGAGACAACCTTCGTACAAGCCCCCATGGCTGAGGATGAAGAGGATGAAGAAGAAACAGAGGAAGAAGCAGAAGAAGAGGACAGTGAGGAAGAAGACGATGTTGGGTTTTTTCACCACAAAGGGAAAGAAGCTGAGTTGAACAACAATGAGATCTCAAGTAAAGGTGCTGACGACAGTCCCAGAGATGGCAGAAGTTGTCCTCAAGGGTCCAGTTGTGCTAAAGTGGGGCAAGAAAGTGATGCAGTTAGTAACTATAGAAGAAATCAGAACATCCCTAAAAACCCAAGGAATCTCCCTCCAGGGTCAAGTCGTCCTCCAAGGGTTCGGGAAGAGTGTGCTAGGGACTGTCCAAAAGATTGTGATGTCCCTGTGGTCAGAGAAGGTAGAGGAAACCCTAGACAAAATTTCAGATATAGAGGACATCAGTCGGAGAGAGTACACAAAAGAGACACCGCTTACCAGGATGGTAGCAGGGTCAGCAATAAAGCAAAATTCGCAGATCCAGAGGATAGAGGCATTTGGAAAAAAAGACAATTGCTAAAATACTCCAGAGAGGACGACAGGGATGGAGATGGTAAACTTTCACACGAGCAAAGTAAAAGTCCTGGAGACAGCAAAAACAGAGGGCAGGACCATCCCGCTGGTAGTCACAAACCAAAGGGTAGAAAAGAGAGAAAGAGCATTGGGGATGTTAAGGAAGAGCAGATTGAGAACGAAGTCAAGACCAAACTCAAAATTGCTCCAAACAACTCAGGGAGTAATAAAGGTGCTCCTGATCAGACAAATGCTGGGAAAGTGGCTCCTGACGATTCCAGGGCCTCTTCAACATCATCAGACAGGAGAAACAGCCTACCTAGAGCCCATGTTGATACACCTGTACAGTCCCTAGACAAACGGCTACATAAAGACTTGGCGAAACCTGTTGAAACAGAGAAGACAAGTCCTAGTCAGGAACAGGTAACCATACAGAATTCTTTACTAACTGTCAAGAACTCTTTGCTTCCACAAGGATTGTGTCCCTATAAATGGATCCTTGTAACTGTGGTAGCATTTATTCTAGATTAAACCATATTTGAACACAAAAAGGGAGTGATTGCTTTGCATGTCGATCAAACAGCCTGTTCTTGTCTTATTTGGAGGCTCTTGACAATACTGTGCCAGACTTCTACCAGTGGTCTGGTTCCTTCTAGACAAGCATCAGACAAGCATCTCCAATGAGATTTGATTGTATCCATTCTTCAAACTGCTTGTCCTCTGTAGGGTCGCAGGGATGCTGAAGTCTATATTGGTCACAACCAAGGGAAACACCCTGGAAAGGCGGCCAGTCAGATTGAAAATTTGTCCTAAATAACAGACTAGATGAATTTTAAAGTTTACGAACCGTGGAGCAATAAAGACTGGAAAAGTGGTTATTGGGAAAACAATACAACATTGTTTTTTTATTCAAACCCTTAGCCATTTGTTTCTAAAGATTGAAGGTAATTATGCTAATGCTAATTGTACAAATCTATCTAAAAGTTGTATGCAGGGGCACAAAATTTGTTATACGTTATTGTTATAGTTCTTGCTTATATGTGTACTCCTCAAAATGTTTACATTTATAAATGTCAATATATCCTACTAGATTCACATATAAACCATCAATTAAAAATAGGCAAAATAGCACTGCCATCCACACATTTTTTTGGTTTCAGTCTTGTGCTTGCAAAAATATAATGTCAAATATAAATTGTACCAATATAATAATTGTCTGTTTCAATGTTTCTACAGGTTTCTCAGAGTAGTCCAGAGGAGAGTAGTACAGGGCCACCATCCGGACAAAATAGACCGGCAAGTTACATATGTAGTTATATGCTGAACCGTAATAATAGAACACATCCTAAGGGACAAGCTGTAACCTGTAACATAATCTGTACCTTCAATGTTGCTTTGCTTTTCAGCAGGCCCAGAGAAATCCCTCTTTCCCAAGCTTTGTGGATAGTAAGTTTTATTTAAACACAGTTGAATAACGTCACTCAAACCTTCAAAGATTTGAACAAGGTTGAATCAAGGTTATAATAATTTCATTTTAAAACACAGCCACCACAAAAATCAGACTTTAGCACCTCTTTTTACTTTGAGATCATTCTGAAGTTAAAGGTTTAATCATGTTTATTAGTTTAGTTGTAAATCCATGTGTTTGCTTTTGTTTTCAGTCCCTGGTCCATGTGAGCCAGAAGATCTCATCAATGGGATCATCTTTGCTGCAAACTACCTTGGCTCTACCCAACTGCTCTCTGACAGAAACCCATCCAAAAGCGTACGCATGAAGCAAGCGCAGGAAGCTGTGGACTGCGTTAAGGTACTTTATGGTACTTTACTTTACCTTGGTAAGACTTTTGTAAATGTTACTTAAAGTGTGCTTAATGGTTTAATGTTTTGTGGACCCTGGATCACAAAACCATACGGGTCAATTTCTGTGAAATTGAGATTTATACATCATCTAAAAGCTGAATAAAATTTCCAGTGGCGTATGTGTGTTAAGATACAGGAAAATATTTGGTACAGACAACTATTTGAAAATCTGGAGTCTGAGAGTGCAAAAAAATCAAAATAGTAAAAAAAACGCCTTCAAAGTTGTCCAAATGAAGTTCTTATCAATGCATATTACTAATCAAAAATACAGTTTTGATATATTCATGCTACTTACGACTGGTTTTGTGGTCCAGGATCACATATAATGGTGTCAGAAGTTTATTCTCAGTCCACTAGATGACACTGTAACCTTTGTGAAACCATGTTCTTCAGTCTGTAGAGGGTGAACCTCAGAGTTTAACAGAGATTGACTTGTTCATCTCAACCAAGGCCATCAAGGTGCTCAATGCTGACACACAGGTAGGTGAATTTCATTTAAGATTATATGAATATATATACTATCTTGATTAAATATACAGTCATCTAATGGAAATGCAAGTTTGAATTCAGTTTGTTCATTGTCTTAATACTTTCCTGTTGCTTTCCAATTCACCATCCATAAAAAGACCAATTGCACTATTAAAAAGAGCAGGATTTACATTAAAGAGCAAGTTGCAGAGTTGCTACTTAGTCTTTTCCTGATCCTTGTTTACAGGAGACGATGATGGACAACGCCCTCCGCACCATCTCATACATCGCAGACATCGGGGACGTGGTGGTCCTGATGGCTCGCAGGCGTCTGTCTAACTCGTCCTCGCTCGAATGCACAGATTCAGGCCTCGGCACAGAAAGTCGCAAGCAGTACCGCATGATGTGCTACGTCTTTGAGTCAGAGGATGTGAGGCTGGTCCTTACATTATTTTCATAAAAATAATGAATTAAGTAGTTCTGGGTAACGGTTAATCATGATTAATCACATCCAAAATAAAGGTTTTTGTGAACATAATATGTGCGTGTATTTATTATGTATATATAAAGACACACACATACAGTATATAGTTAGAAAATATTTACATGTATATATTTATATATTCATATTATTTATTTTTTATACAAACATTTTATATATAAACATATTTTCAAATGCATGTGTGTGTATTTATATATACATAATAAATATACGCAGAACACAGACATATATATAATGTAAGAAAAAACTTTTATTTTGGAGGCTATTTATCGCTATTAATTATTGTCCATTACTAGAATTAAGTGAACTTTTTTGAGAAAAGATTAAAACTGAAATGTTTTTTTTTTTTAAACACTAAGGAATGAAGAGTCATTTTTGCACACAGGTAGCACAGAAATTACGCACTTAAGGTCATGGCACACTGAGCTGCACATTTTTGTCCAAAATTTTAGCGCATTAAATAAATAAATACAACCTCACATTGTGTCATGTTTACACACTGCCTAAATATATTGCATAAATAAACATGTTATGTTTAATATTGAATAAGCTATATTGCTATATCACATTAGCCTAAATAATTACTAAAAAACATATAATATTTAATATTCAGCAATATTTACTATTACTGTTTTATAAAACACTCATCGGTAGCTGAAAACATTATCAAATTAGCCTAAATAACTATTTAACAAACATATTTATTAGTTAGTAAGCAATATTTAATACATTTTTAACAAATATTTAATAAAAACACAATTATCAGCAGATAAAAATTCAAATATTAACATTTAATAAAAAAAAATCTTATCAGTAGCTGAAAGCATGAATTAATTAGCCTAAATAAATCATTAACAAAAATATAATATTTAATAGGAAAGATTTAATATAAACACTGAGTAAAAACTTAACTGGTAGTACAAATAAGGTTAAATAATGATAGCAAGTATAAATTTAGTATTTAATAAGCAGTAGTTAACATAATGAGCAAATATTTAACATTCCATATTCAATGATAATTATTCAACATCAGCATATAATAAACAAGCACTATTTTTGGTAGCTGAAATCATCAAATTAGCCCAAATAATGACTAAGAAGACAAACATGCGTACTTCTGTGAATCACAGGCAATGATTCATTGTGGTTTTAGCTCTTAACTCATCAACATCGAGTCAGATTTGTATTCATTCTTCGTTGTGCTGATGTAACTGCGTGTTTTGATGTTTTTCCGCCCTCTCGATTTGAGTCAAGCACTCTCTCGTTCGCTGGATGCCGTCACGTCGTCAAGTATCCTCCTCTCTCTGAGTGCTTCAGTACCTCACTCTCCTCCCTCACAGGCCCAGCTCATCGCACAGTCCATCGGTCAGGCGTTCAGCATGGCCTACCAAGAGTTCCTCCGAGCCAATGGGATCAATCCCAAGGACCTCAGCCAGAAAGACTACAGCGAGATCCTGAGCACGCAGGAGATGTATAATGACGACCTCATCCATTTCTCCAACTCTGAAAACTGTAAAGAGGTGATTATAGAAAATACAATAGAGAGGAAATTATAGCTCCTCTCTTTTCCAGATCCCATTCTCCCAGTATTTCCTAATTTTTTATTTTCCACTGTCCTATCTAGGGCTTGACCAGTAAGGGTTTATAAGTGCTGATGCTGATAGAATCGAGATCAGGGGGACAAATTTTGTAATAAATGTAACATATTTAACCAGTATATCACTTTAACAATTAAAACATAAATGTTTATATATATATACATATATATGCATGCACACACACACACTTTTATTTATTATATTTATAGCATTGTTATATATACTGTATATGTATGTGTGTGTGTATATAAATTATTTTATATTAATGATATGAATAATGTAAATGTATGGTAATAATATAATAATAAATTATTTAGTAAAATAACAGTACACATATCACATTTATATTATGTGTAATTTGTATGTTTTTTCTAATTATGCAATTTTTATATTAATATATAGAAATATAAAAAATTATATCTAAATATATTAATTGTATAGCTGTATAAATGGTAAATATTTTTATGTTTATCTTAATATATTTTTCATATATTTCTAAAATATGAATTATTTTATAATTAATAACATATTATTTTTAAATGTTGACATTTTACATTAATTTATTTTTATATGCAATATTTATATTATTTTTAATTATATAAATAATTTTAAATGAATCATACTAATATATAAAATATATGAAAATATATATATTCTAATAATTATATAACTATATTAACAATTGAACATTATTATTTAATTTAAAATATTAATGTTTTAATTTAATTTAACTAATTATTGATATAATTTTATTTCTAATTATAAAATTCTCAATTATTTTATTTGAGTTATATTAATATATTAAATATAGAATTATATCATTTATACAACTACATATATTAACTATATAAATATATATTTAATCATATTTTTTTTTACACACACACACACACAAATACAAAATAAACAGTGTGTGCATTTATATACACACACACATTTCAGTTTTTATATTATTATTATATTATTCTTGAATCACAAATGTTATTTTATTTTCCTTGTATTAACTAAAGTTCTTAAAGACCCATTCATTTAAATATATGAAAACTAAAACATGAAAAAAGCAAGCTTGGTTATCAGCTGTGGTTGCTAAGCCAATGTTGATGGTGCATGTAGTCTCATAATGGCTGTATACCAAACAATTAATGGTCCTGTGTTGTAAATGCAGAAATTAAAACTTATACATATGTAAATATGTAATTGCTTATACAACACCATTGTGGCACTTTACATAGAACAGCAATTAACACCGGTCGCCCCGAAATTCATTTCATAAATTACTTTTTAGTTATTAATGCATTCTTCCTCTTCTTGTATCATATTTCTATCCTCAGCTTCAGCTGGAGAAGCAGAAGGGCGAGATGCTGGGTGTGGTGATTGTGGAGTCGGGCTGGGGCTCCATCCTGCCCACCGTTATCCTGGCCTGTATGCTGAACAATGGACCTGCCGCCCGCTCCGGCAAACTCAACGTGGGCGATCAGATCATGGCCGTCAACGATACCAGTCTAGTGGGCCTGCCGCTCTCCACCTGCCAGGGCATCTTCAAGGTCTGGACACATCTGAGCAGCATATATTCAACTAACACCAGTGCATTCATTACATATGTCTTGTGCCTATGTTGTGTGTGTTTCAGGGCCTGAAGAACCACGTTCAGGTCAAACTAAGTGTAGTGAGCTGCCCACCGGTTACCACTGTCCTCATAAAGAGACCTGACCTGCAATACCAGCTGGGTTTCAGCGTTCAGAATGGCATAGTAAGAGAAGAATGACACGCATCAAATAACAAACATCTAATGCATGACTAAAAGATGTCTTTTTCATTACAGTAACTGATGGGGTTTTTTGGTTGTATCATGACTTATTTCATCCTTATGTTGTCATTCTGGTGCTGAATTGCAGATTTGTAGTCTGATGCGTGGAGGTATTGCGGAGAGGGGCGGTGTGCGAGTCGGACACAGAATAATTGAGATAAACGGACAGAGTGTGGTCGCTATGGCGCATGAGAAAATCGTCCACGCCCTTTCAGTATCTGTAGGAGAGGTACTCCATTATATGCAGTATTTTTGAATGGAATATTAGTAATAGGTCAGCCTCTGCCAGGGGTGTAAAAGTCATTATACTTAAGTATAACTACTGTGACAAAATATTCCATTAAAGGCCAAAAAATGTCTTGGCCAAAAACTTATTATTACATATATTATGTAAACTAGCATTTTTATTCTATATGCAATTACTTGTTTGACAGCACTAATTGTGTGTGTGTGTGTGTCTGTATGTGTGTGTATATATATATATATATATATATATATAAAACTGCATACAAAATATTTATTTTTTTACATGAAATATGTGTGTGTATGTTTATTATGTATATATAAACACACATTCATACAGTAAATATTTAAATTTATGTATTTATATATTCATATTACTATATTTTATATATATATATATTTTTTTTATTTATTTATTTATTTTTTTTTTATTTATTATATAAAAAAAAAATCTTTAAATATATACATACATAAATTTTTGTATATGTGTATTCTTTATCAAATAAATGCAGCCTTGGTGATTAATTATTCCTAACTTTTCACCACTAACTTATATAATTAACTCTTCAAAGAAATCTTGAAATAACAAAATATTTTGGAAAAATTCAATTAATTCTTATGGTAATAACAGTCATTTTGAAAAGACACTGACACAGTTATAAAATATTAGAATGTATTGTTGAGAAGAGATTAAAAAGTGTGAGAGAATCTGACAAATGCAACACTTCAACAATGTTGTGAGATAGTTTAAAATGACAGCGTACAGTAATTGAGTCAAAGTACATGTTTTCAGTTTCACCTGAAATTCAGAACAAATTTCTTAAAATAACACGCAAGTACTGTGCAGTTACGAGGAACAATTAGTACTTTACACCCGTCTTTTGCCGTGAGTCAAAGAAAACAGACCTTTGTTGTAAGTCGTAGTGTTCCACATTTTTGCACTCAATTATTTTCATGATGTCACGTATTAATGCCATGAATGCTATTAAAATGATGTGTGTTTCTTTTTTTTACAGATTAACATGAAAACTATGCCTGCTGTCATGTTCAGGTTGTTAACTGGTCAGGAGACTCCGGTGTACATATAAGGAATCATAAAACTCTTGCAACAAAACTTTTCCTGCAACAAAAAAAAGAAGAAAAATATTGAAGAGCTATGTCTTGCTTTAGACTGCATGTAAAGATCACTAGAAAGAGTGCAAACATACAGCACACATAAAGAAAACCTAATCACATGATTACCTGATCAGAGGAGTGCTGTTACTTGCTTATTAATGCTGCTAATAGTCTTCCATGGTCTTCTACAGTCTTCCATGCTAGATTTATTAGTTTGTATATATCTTAAATGCCTTTGGTTCAAGCCTTTTTGAGTTTGTAAACTAACAAAGTACTCTTTTTTTTTTCTTCTTTTTTTTTAAATACAGAGTGACTGCACTAAAGTTAAGTAATGTAGGGCATTATCAATAGATTAAATTTATTAGAAATTAAATAGAAACTCATTTCACAAACTCAAAGATTAACAAATGGACTAAAGCATGCTAAAATCCAAAGGTAGCTGTTACATTTGCTAAATAGACTGCATTTTAGTTCTTCTGGCTGTCTTCAGTGTCTCTGTGATAAATAGGTACTGTACACTGTGAATGAACCATTTCTGTAGATTACTAGTTCAGCATGCTGGATTTGAAGACTAAAAATACATTAATCAGAAAACCTGAGCTGCACTGATGTTTATATGCATGATTTTATTTAATGAATGTATATTTTCTCATCAATGACTCCCCATCTGCATCTCAGGCATTACTGATATATATAAGTTTTATTTTAGTATCATTGAAGTAGTATTATTACTTCTAAATTAATTGTATTTGTATATTTTGTTTTCACTTTATATATATATTTTTAATGTCTGTATAGTTTATACAGTTATTTTAGAATTAAATTAAAATTTTCATGTAACACTTTAAGCTTTTTCATATAGATTTTGTTTCAATTCAGATTTATTTCAAGTAATGAAAAGGCTTTTTTTTTTTTTTAGCTAATGGTGTGTGTGTGTGTACGTATGAATTACTTATATATTAATTATTCTACAGTAATTAATAATTAACTTCCATATATAATCACACACTGAAAAAAGGAAATCTATGCAGACTATATTTGAAATGTTACAAATTATGCTTATGTGGATATGAATTCAATCTTGGTATTGCCAAATGTTATCTCATTTGACTAAAAAGAACTGTAAAAAAATTATAATAATAATGAAAAGAGACACATTGTAGAACTTTATGTTTTATTTTTTGTGTTATATACATATATACATAGGAATATGCAGTTTGTATAGAACAGTTGGATCAGTAACAATTTTATATACAGATGCTCCCAGCAATTCAGTCTGTATATTTTCAAGTAGTAGTTGTGGATGACAACAAACTGCCCCTCAAAGTCTCTGAAAAATAGACAGAAAGAAGGGGGGGGGGGGGGGACAAATATTGAATCAAAGAGCAAAAACAATTAATAGCACCAAATATGCTTTTATTTAATGGAAAAGAGTAGCATGGAGATTCTTCAAAACATTTGCTTTTGTGTTCCATGGAAGACATGGAACGACATGATGGTGAGTGAATGATGACCAGATCTTTTTTCTATTCTGATCATGTTAATGCATATTTTAAAAACATACTGTTAAAGTAGTGATCTGCTGAGACATGGAGCTATTCCCTGTCTGTGTGTTGTCATCATAGATCACTCCCTCTAGAAAGCCTGAGTTGAGGTAGCCTTCTCCAGTATGGCAGTCGTCATCCTCGATGTCCACGCCTACACTGAAGACCTCCCTCATCCTCGCAGGAAACAGACAGTCCAGTAGCACCACCACCAAACCAATCACAGCGCAAAGCAAACCTGAAAATAATCGCCAAACACACAAAAAAGGTTCTTCATTGAACCTTTGCACAACCATGTCACAAAAGATTATTTATAGAGGAAGAAGTTCTTTAGATTATGCTCTTCACAAAGTGGTTCTTTAAAGAACTGATCGCTTTGAGGTTCTTTGGGGAATTTAAAACTGGTTCTATGACATCACTGTGAAAACCACTTGAATTTAAAAAATGCGGAATATTCTAACTTTTAAAATAAAGGTTCCAAAATGGAATTTGTGAAGAGATCTAACTGAAAAACCCATCCATTTTAGGGTCTCGAAAGACCCCTGCCATGAACAGTTGTTAAATTAACCGTTGAAGAACATTTTAATAATTTTTTTCCACTATGAAAGAAGCTTTATTTATTGCACAAAAAGGTTCCTCAGACTGAAAATAACAATTGTTCTTTAAAAACCAGCTTACCTATGGTTCGCCAAAAGTATTGGCACCCCAGATTAGATCCATATCATTTTGTATCGTATTTTAAATGTTTTCAGAGTCTTTTAAGAGTGGTGCGATTTCCCATAAGAAGCATTTACCTGTAGCCAAAGCGATCCAAAAGGAATAGCTGTAGTCTGTACTTAAGGACTCTGCACCTATACTGAAGTCACATGGGGTCACGTTGAATATAGTTGAGAAGGAAGCCATGGAGAAGAAGATGAAAGCCGCTGTGGCTATCATCATGTACCCGGCGTAGAGGATGACAGGCATTGAGAAGAGGATATTGGCCACGAGCCAGCAGCAAAAAGCCGTCCTGTGGGAGAAAGCCATTCTGTACTTTAGCTTGTTTGCATTTGTTGAATAGGACGGAGTTTCTTTACACTACAGTAAGACATTGGTGCTGTCTGTGTGTTGGTTTACCACAGATTGGCTGAGGCGAAGCGGCCTGAGTATCTGTACTGGTAGATGAGGCCACAGGCACTGTTACGAGTGAACTTCTCTGCGATGTAAAGGATGGGGTTAGGAAGACCTCGCTCAAGCGCGTCGCTATACTGCTCATCCACGCTGCTCGACCACCTGAACATCTCGTTGTAGTCAATGGTCTCATTTATCTGCGATACTGGTACACCTGTTGGACCATGAAAGAACCCATGAAACGTGAATTGGAGTCATAATCTTCTTGAAAAGTGGATTATAAATATTGACGACTTGTATGGTTTACCTTTGAGTGTGATGTTGATGCCATACAGCCCCACATGAAGTCCCACCTCAGCAGAAACCACAGCATTACTGAAGGATTTGTAGGTGGCGTTGGCCTTCACGCTGGCTTCAGCCCAATCTCCAGTAAAATTCAACACTAGAGTGGACAAAAACAAAATAAATAAATCATGGAATGAAAATGTAGGCTATGTTACACAATTTCAGCAGCTCTTATTTATTGACACAAGATAACTAGCCTTTAAAATGATTTTTATTTCTATTGTTCCAGCTGAATGTTTAGACTCTTACTCACACTTTTATGAATGTATGATTGCTATTGTGTGACGTAACAAACATGTCAAACCAAAGCAATTAAATTTAATGAAAGAAACTCTCTGGTAATCACCTTGACCTTGGTTACATGTCATTAAAAAATGGGAAATTAGAGAAAAGGTCAAGCATTTGTTGTCTAATGCAATGTAATTCAGGCCAATATAAACATATCTAGCAACAACTAGATTTCCAAATTAACTTACTTATTGAAAAATACTTGGAATACTCACCTACTAAAACAACTCCAATAAATAAACTAGTGATTATCCTGAACATCCAGAACAGTCTCTGAAAAAGAAGACATTTTATTTTAATATTTCGCAGTATTTTTTTCCCCACAATTTGACAATTTTCTACATTTTTGACCAATATGAAGAGCTGATGTAAAACACTAAGTTTGTAAATTAACAAGGGCACAGAAATGTAACTACATTGACAAAAAAATACATTTTAGTTTAAATGTTGTTACTGTACAGACCTTGAGATTTTTAAAAATGAGCACAGAATGTAATTATTTCCCTCAAAAACAGAATAGAAATAAATAGAAAATTGACAACTCGATTCAAGGTGCAACGAATCACCTTTTACCTGATGGCTGCACAATTTTTGACATTTTTAATGGCATTAAAGTTTTCCAAAAAACGATCATTTTTAAAAGCTCTCACCCTTCGATCATCATCCATTCTTATTTATCATTGACTCTCAAAGCTGTAAAAACAAAGCGTTCTGGACAAACTGATACAACTCACCGATCTGCCACGTATTCCCGGTAGAATGAGGAGGAAGCTGACAGCCAGAACCGAGAAAACCAGAATCGCGACCAGCAGGCTGATGTCGATGATGAACGGGCTCCTTTGTAGCGAGTAGAACGGGTAAATGCCATCGTAGAAAGTCATCTTCCCTCCACAGGCGAGAACTAAAGCTGAAAGCAGGACAGTGTTGGTCAGAGGCTCAGTTACCTGAAGATCGCAGATAACAGTCTAGTGTGCGAATTATACAGTGACTACGAGGGGGGTCGAAATTTTATGGCCCTTATTTGAGTGCGTCTAGCGAAACCCATAATCGAGCTGAAAAGTTTGCGACCGTCAACGTTCTTAGATTTTTTTTTTTTTTGTATTTTTGTTGTGAGATATGAAACTGTAAAAACAGACTAAATAATGACAGTTTTAAGTTTTGTTGAATTATCGCCCATGCATTGCTATATTCAGTCTTTTTGCGGACGACTATTTAGCGCCAAGTGAAATTTGCGCTCTAATTTTAGCGGTAAAAACGTGCATCCCTGTTTAAACCATTGTAGTTAAAAAAGTAAATATACTGTTTAAAACCCATAATTCAGCCCATCTCTCTCACCTCAGATACGTCTTTAAAATGACTTAAAATACATCTACAACACAGAAAGCACTACTCAGACAGCAGCCCGTTATAATGCAAATGAAGCCACTCAGGTGTCCGGTCCAGGTAAGCGCACCTTGAGGTGATTGTTAACCGGAATGAGGATACTTTGATAACCGTAAATCAAAGGACTTCCTTTAAAGACTGACAGAACTGGATGCTACTTAACAGACATTTAGAAATCCCAACCCCACCACGATGCCACATTGCAACTCACCTGTGGACGCAACGAGAGCCGCAAAACAACACGGAAAAATATGTGTCCCGAAAATAAGACGATCCTCTCGGCGCTCATCTTTTAAAGGACCGCACTTCCTAATAACAGCTTTGATTTGCATTGATTGGTATTCCCAAAGAAAGGTGTGAACCGCTCATGACCAGCCCTTCAACATAAACTCAGTGTGAAACAGGCAGGTGTGGATGTGGGTCGGACTCATTCGTCACTGATTCTGGTGAGGTCTGCTGCGCTGTAGACAGGCGTGACTGTATTTTCATTTTAATTGCGTTAATGTTTGCTCCAAACTTCCTTATTTGTCGGTTTGAAGGAAAAGTTGTGTCTGCTCGTATACACAGCAGTTTTCTTTAGTCTGAAGTGCTCTTGTGTGAAGAGCTGTATCATTGGTTTGGAAGAATGGGTTTATGTGAGGTACTCTGGAGAACTTTAACTGCACTGTCTGTTCTTTGTCAAGCTATTGGTGAGTAGATATATATCTGTATCTATCTATCTATGTATCTACACTGACAAATGGCATTTAGAAATTGCTAGTAAATTTCATGCATAATTACAAATAGATTGCGATTTACATTGAGTTTAGTGAAATTTTAATAAAATAGTACTTTCTTGTGGAACTTACTCTAATTATCTGTTTTACAGATTTGAAAAATATGTTTACTATCTATCTGTCTATCGCATTTTGAAAATATATACTATAATTGTAATTTTTTTCAGTTTGACTTATGTTTGTACCTCAAATGAAAAACATCCTTTTACAGCTTTTTGAATATCTAATGAGTTACTGTAAAGTATTTCAAACTGTACTTCAATCAAGGTTATTCACAAATACTTTCCTCTTATTTCTCAAGTCTCAAAGTCTTTAGTCTTCAATTTTTATTTATTTTACACCATAACTATTCTTGTTTTGAATTTTTTTTAATTCTAGATAATATTTTTAACATATTTGAAGGATATTTTAGGAACAGCTTGAATGTGCATGAAATAAGTGAATAGGCCATTAACTAACATTATATGGTGATTCACATAGTGTTGCAAAATCCCTTTGATCTTGAACCACGCAGGTGCCAATTCTGCCATTACCTGGGAAGTTCAAAGGTATGATGGATGGTACAATAATTTGGCAGATCACGATCGAGGGACTGCAGGTGAGGGAATTCATACTTTTTTTTAAAGGATTTTCACAAAAAAACGTAGGAAAGAAACAATAGGATGTTCTCCCTACAGATGCAGCACTGGTCCGTCTCTTTCCGGCGCAGTATGCGGATGGTGTTTATCTGCCCCGACAGGAACCGCACCTGCCCAACCCCCGCCAGATAAGCAACATAGCCACTAGTGGCCAATCTGGTCTCATGTCCTACAGGAACAGAAGCGTTCTCTCTGTGGCCTTCGGTGAGTGATGCTTTCATTCAAACAAGGCACAACCAGCCTAAAGAGCCAGCCCTTTAATTATAGTTCCGCATTTTTAATAAAGGCATTATGGGTGTAATTTACCTTAAAGGGATAGTTCACCCAATAAAAATAAATATTGTACTATTTATTTGCCTTCATGCTGTTCCAGTTGTTTCTTTCATCGTACAAAAAAACAAGAAACTGCTAGTAACTCTTTTCCATGCAATTGCAATGAAAAGGGACTGGAACATTCAAGTCTCAAAACGGGTGCAAAAGCACTATAAAATTACTCTTTCACTGATTTATTATCTCATGGATTTAGTCAGACTGTTATGAATCCACCCTGGTTCTCCTAAGAGTGTTTATTTGGGTCCAAGAGAGGAGTATTGATGTCCAGTTAAGGAGTCGTTCATCCTTTTAGATTAGATTAGATTAGATTAGATTAGATAAACCTCTATTTGTCTAATAATGGGGAAATTTCCATGTTACAGCAGTGAAGAGCAAATAAGCAAAGACTAAAAAAAAGAAATCGTTCATTCTTTTGTGTCTGATATTTTTGTGAAATGTCAAGAAAATGATTCATTCACAAAAAAAGACTGAATCAGCCAAAGTCAGTGGCTTCTATCATTTTGAGAGTCAAAAACACAAATCAGGGAACACACAATGAATACCTGTGGCTCCTGATGATATATTGAGGTCTTATGAAAAGCAGCGATCAGTCTGTGCAACTGAACATTATTTAAAACATACCTGTAATCAACAGTCTCAGGCAAACAGGGAAATCTGATTGTATTAGATTGTCGTTGTCATGTCGTTCCAAACCTTTTCTTTCCTTTGCACAAAAAAGTATTCTCGTAGCGTCGCAAAACTGAAGTTGAGCTACTGATGTCACATGGGGCTGTTTTACCGATGTATTTACTAAGTTTCTGGATCATTTCAGTTGTGTTGCTGTCTATGGAGGGTCAGATAGCTCTCTGATTTCATCAAAAATATCTTAATTTGTGTTCAGAAGATGAACAAAGGTCTTATTGGTTTGGAACGACATGAGGGTGAGAAATTAATGACGGAATTTTCATTTTGGGGTGAATTAACCCTTTAAGAATTTTAGCTCTTCAGTGATTTCAGTGAATGTTTTCCTGATATTGTCTCCTTTTTTATAAAGGACCACAGAGAATTTGATTCCTTACAATGGCTACTTTAGCACATGCTCTTTATTACTACATTAGGTTACCATGTGTGGTATGAGATCTCAGAATCCCGAAGACCTGGTTGCCCATCTGAGTTCATGCATATTAAAGTCGAAAAAAAAGATCCCGTCTTTGGCTCTAACTCTTCTCAACCGGTCCTGCTCCAGTTCCAGAGAGCAGAGTGGGATCCGAGCACAGGCAATAGTCCCAACAATCCTCGCACACAGGTGTGTATGTAGACACAATAGACTGTATGTGATTTAGAACGGACCTGCTGAGTTTTTATTTATGCATAATTAATTTCAGGTGAATCACGTGACTGCTTGGATAGATGGCAGCTCCATTTATGGGTCGTCCAGCTCGTGGTGTGATGCTTTGAGAGTGTTTTCCGGAGGTCTGCTGGCGTCCGGCTCCTCACCGGACATGCCCCGGCGCAGCAGCAGTGGTTACCTGATGTGGAGCGCACCGGACCCCAGCACCGGCCCCGGCCCACAGAAGCTCTACGGTAACAAATGGAGCTGCTGCTTTATGTTGTTGTACATTCATTTATTTATTATCACATGACCAATAGTCACATGGCTAATCAGGGAATTTTTATCTGGTAGACCTGGAATTTTTTGCAATCATACTTTCTTGCAACATCCCTTATAAAATCATACCATGATATCCATAGATTCTTTTAAAGTACTATAGCAACTGCTATAAATCATAAATTATATATCATTTTTAATTTATGTTCTAAATTATATGTAAGACCTTCTGCAAACACTGAGAAGCTTTCAGAATCTCTGCCATTAATTAATTAATTCAGTTTCTTTGTTTATGGATAAATTTCTAATGGATAAGTCTTAATGGATAACATTTTTTTTGTTTGTTTTTTGCTTGTTTGTTTGTTACCCATTTTTTCATTTATGTAGTTTTGGACAAATGCATTAAACATATTATTAGTATAAATAAATAAATAGACTTATTTTTATTATTATTATTATTATTATTATTATTAATATTGTCATTATTATTATTATTAATGTTTCTTTATCTATTTATTTATGGATTATATATATTTATGAATATATAAATAATTAATGAGTGTAAAAAATAAGTGTAAAAAAACAATAATAATAATAATACATATAGTAACAAATGAATTATAAAAATAATAAATTATAATAAATAAAAACACATACATACTGTACATAGAATATAGTTTTTATAGTTCATAGGTATTGTTGCAACTGTGACTAATTATATTTTAGCAGTCACTATGGTTACTGTGGTAAATTTTTGTAAGGGATTGTCTGTCACCAGGTTCAATCCTTTGTGTGACCCTGTGTCTGCTAAAACCCATAACAACATACGGGCAGTATGTTGCTGTAAAAAAAATTGCATAACACCAATATGAGGTATAGCATGTAAAACACTATAAATAAAGCACAGCTTTTGTTTCACTCATATGTGACGCCAATAGACCATCATTTTTTTTAAATAATCTTCCATCTATGTACATTTCCCTCTTGTAACTGGCTCCATAGCTAGTAAAACATTAAGAAATAAAGTATAAGAGAACATGATACCAAGCAGAGTAATTTTTCACTTTGCGCGGGTTTAGTACGAGTTTTGCATGCAAAGTGCTTATGAAAATGTTGCAAGTTGTGGTTTTTAGCTGCTGCTTTTGTGTGTTCTCAGAGTTTGGGAATGCCTGGGCCAATGAGAACATCTTTACAGTCACCGAGGGAATTATTTGGTTTCGTTACCACAATTACCTGGCCTCCAAACTGCACCAGGAACACCCCTCTTGGTCAGACGAAGAGCTTTTCCAAAATGCTCGAAAGAGGGTTATTGCCACATTTCAGGTAAAGCAGATCCTCTATTACTGACTCACTTCATGTAACACGTGCCAATTTAAAGGGGCGTAACGCAGTATCCTTCACTTAATATCTCCTTTGAGCACTGGCGTATAAATATAATGATATATCAGTCTTATTTCTGATTTGACGATTAATCTTTCCTTAGAATATAGCATTCTATGAGTGGCTGCCGGCCTTTCTGGGAAAACCAGTGACTTCCTATCCAGGTTAGATTTCTGTGTGTGTGTGTGTATGAATGTGCACATGCTGCAGTAGTCTGTGGTTTGTCTAAGTCTCAGACGGCACACCTACTGACCACAGTCCGTTCACTGACCGTCTGCAGATCACACTACAATTTGAATTTCATTCACTTCCACTTATATGTATGCTAGTGGATATTACTAATTATTTCATATTTGTAATTTTTAAAACAACATAGGCAATTTACTTGTGACAGAGGTATTACTTTTTTATCAAACACTTAATTTTAAATTAAATTGAGATAAATCTTACAACTACAGAAGTTACCGATTTCTTCTTTGTTTTTTAAATAACAGAGATCACATCAGCTGGTTATTAGGATATTTTGGCTGCTGCTGCTGAACTTGACTGATACTGCATGGAGCATTTACCTAAATGTGACTCAGAAATAATAAATACTAACATGCACTATTTTAAGGAAACTTTAATCGCTATAATTTCATGACTTAGATGACGACATAAGTACAACATTGCATACTCGTAGCTTAATTTGGCTTTGAATATGATGCAGTGCGAATCTATAAAATCTCCTGTTTGATGTATACATATATTAATTGTGATTAATCACATCCACAATAAATAAATACATGTACAAATGTATATTTATTATGTAAACAAAAACTTTTATTTTGGATGCGATTAATTGTGATTAATCGTTTGACAGCATTAATATATATATATATATATATATATATATATATGAAATAAAGAAGCAATTTGTTATACAAGTTAATATACTTAAAATAGCCACCTGTTGATATTGCAAAATGATTTTCATATCCTGATATTTAATATCTACAGATTATTCCACTTTACAGTTCTTTAATATAAAGTTACAAGTCTATTATTGTGGTATATTTAATAAAAAAGTGCTGTGATTGTGGGCAGACGTGAACAGACTTTATGCCACAAGTCAAAATATTGGCTGCTAGAGACTATCCTGTGGTCTGTTAAAATCTCTCTCATGGTTTGTGTAAGATGCAGTTGGCTTTGCAGCTGACAGCATGTCGTTGGTATCTACGTCATTACAGGTTAACATATGCCAAGTGTGTCATTTCTGCTGAGGGCAGTACGGTTCACAGTGATTAGGGAAAAATATGAGCTAATAATGGAATATATACGTATTATGAGCTGAATCACACAGCACCATCTTCCTGCAGGTTATCAGAAATACGTGGATCCAGGGATCTCTGCTGAGTTTGAAGCTGCTGCTGTGAGGTTTGGACTGACTCTTGCACCACCTGGTGTATATAAAAGGTACATTTCTCAAATCACCTTTGTAAAACTGATCAGTTGAAAGGCATTTTACAATGTTAAAATTGAATTTATTTGACAGTAACATGTATTTTTTAATTAAAATATAATCATATAATATAATTATCTCTGCCATTTAAGGGTTTGGGGTTGATAGGAAGTCTCTTCTGCTCTCCAAGGCTGATGTTTTTTGCAATCAAAAACACACACACACAAAAAATAAATAAATATTGTGAAATAACTTTGATTGGCAAAAAAAGTAAAAGTAATTTCTTTAAATAAATGAATAAATATTTCTACAATAAAAAAACTGATCCCACGCTTTCAGACGGTAGTGTACATATAAAATCCTCAATTGTATCTAAAATTGTGCTGATTTGTGATTTTGGGGATTCAGAAACAGGACGTGTCACTACAAAAGTGCTATGAACAACGATGAAAGTCAATCTCCTGGCCTGCGTTTATGCAACACATTCTGGAACCGAAATGTGAGTCATGATAAACCGGGTTTGGTTTGAATTATGCAACAATATTATTACAATTTTAAACATGGCGGCTTTATACAGTGTATATATATGTAAACATACAGTATATTTAGTTATACAGTGTATATATATATATTACTGTTTTGAAATTAATTTTAAAAATTACTATAAAATGTTAATATGAAATTAAAAAACATTTACATATATTGTCTATATCATCAAGTTATATATGCTTTAGAATTCAAACCTGCAGTCCAGTCAGGATGTCGATGAGCTAATAATGGGCATGGCTTCTCAGATCGCTGAGCGAGAGGACCACATCATTGTGGAGGATTTGAGAGGTTTGTTCTTTCAGATTAATATAATAACATCATGACGATCTACTGGTTAACACATCTTCTCTGTTCCTCTTCTCCATCAGACTACATGTACGGCCCCATGCGGTTCTCGCGCTCTGATGCAGTGGCTTTGACCATCCAGAGGGGGCGTGATTTTGGGCTGCCCAGTTATAACCAGATCAGAGAGAGTCTGAACATGCAGCCGGTTAACAGCTGGGACGAGATCAACCCTAAACTGAACAACACACAGGTACAGCCTGATCAGCAAGATCCTCTTAATAACAAATACCCAGAATACCAATTATACAACACTTAAAAAACTCTTTTCACTGATTTTCAGTTCTTAAGGGAGCTGGCAGAGTTATATGAGAATGATACGTCCAGACTAGATCTCTTTGTGGGCGGCCTACTAGAATCACAAGAGGGGCCAGGTCCAGTGTTTTCCACCATCATCCTGGACCAGTTTGAGCGTATAAGGAACGCTGACCGCTTCTGGTTTGAGAACAAACTAAATGGGTGGGACATTTTCCTTGGATAATTATTTAAAGGGGCCATGAACTGCCTTTGTTATTTTCATTCTGAACTGTTCAGGTCCACTTACAATGCTATCAAGATTTTTACATCAAAAAAACATAATATAGTAATAGGCCATTTTCTGTCCTGTTTTTAACCCCCCTCATCAGAACGCTCTGTTTGAAAAGGCGTGGCAGATTGTAGACTCAGAAGTAAACTGCTATGATTGGCTAATATTTGTGTATGTTTGACAGGGTACATTCATCATAAATGGATGCCGGTGTCATTTAGGTCAAAAACGCATTAATAACTCGATATATATGAAATAAGCTATAGTGATCACGCAATAAAAGCTGCTGGATTTGACTCATTACTGTCAACACAGCATCCTCTTTTAGTTTCAATCTTTTTGAAAATCCTGTGTTGAATTGGGCCTTGTTTGTAAACTAATCTGTGGTAAAATGAAGTGAACAAGGGACAGAGTAGTCTGGATCTGGACGTGGCCTTGATCTTCATTAAAAATAAAGTTAATTCATTCTTTCGGATCGGAAGCAATGCAAACACTGTTTTTCCACAACAGTGTCTTGTTGTCTTCAGAGCCATGTTTATTGTTTGGTTTCTGTGTAGGCATGTGAGTTTGTTTCTCTCATAAACACTACATGTGTGGAGTGGTGGGCGGGGCTAAACAGGCATTGATGTAGAAGCAGGTGTTGATCTTCTTCTGCGGAGGCGGTGCTTATCCACACTGTTACATCATGTGTGTCAGTAAGCAGTGCATTAATGTAGAACGGTAATTAAAGGCTCCAATGCACGCCAGTATAGTTGTGTGTATTATAAGAGCTAGACGACATATGATCAAGTGTAACGGTATAGTAGTGGTGTCCCATTTCTTAGGGGAATATTTTCACCTCTTTCCTTTTCACACTCTGTTTCAAGGGATAAGGTGAAAGGGTAAGTGAAGGGGTATGAAACAGAATTTATAGTACAGTGACCTGCTCTTATGTCTCAAAAGGAATATTGGTTTCTCAGTTAGGGTGACTCCTTTAAAAAACAGCCATGTCAGTTTGTTCAGATGAGCACACTAAATACTGAAATATATTCTTTCTCTCAGATTGTTTACTGAGGAGGAGATCCAGGCCATACGTGACACCACCTTTCATGATGTCCTTCTGGACGTTACCAGTGCAGAGGAGGGCGACATTCAAAAGAATGTGTTCTTCTGGGTGAACGGTAATGATCAACCCACATGCACCAACATATTCCACGACAACATCATATTATAAATCTGTGATGTGTTTATATTGGGCTTTTTGTGCAGGTGATCCCTGCCCCCAGCCTCAGCCAATCAAATCCTCCGATCTTCACCCCTGTACAAAGGCCTCCTCTATGAGTTATTTTGACAACAGCAGCAAGGCTGGTTTTGGCGTAACGGTGGCAGTGCTTTTCCTGTTTCCTGTTGGTCAGTGCTTAATGATTACATTTTAAATTAATGATTAAATTTTAGTTTTTTATATTTACAAACAACTGCATTTGATATAGAATTATAAATGTTTTCTGTTTGTGTAATACATTAATTATCGAATCATTTGTATATTTGTATTATTTTTCTATATTTTGTTTAAAAAGATTGGAATGTTATGCTTGTCTAAAAGTAAAAATATATAACAACATATATAAATATTTAAAAAAATATATATTTACAATAATTAAAATGAATTTCCTTTTTAAATTATAGTATTTTATATATTTGCATTTTATATAAATAATATAATTTCTATATATAACAAAAAATTATGTACTGTATTTTCATTCTTTTTTTAATCTTTTGTTTAAAAAAGATTGAAATGTTAATCTCTCGACAGTAAGCTACATAGTAGCTATTTTAGTCGCTCGTGTCCGGACAGCCAGATACAAACGATTCCAAAAGAAGCTCAGAGGTTCCACTGCAGACAAGAAACCTACACATGAAACTATTGGTCAGTAATATCACACACAGTGTCACATTGGTCTGATGTGCCAATGAAAATGAGTTTATTAACTTTTGTCATTGCATTTTACTTTTTTGCTCAGCTAAAGAGTGGTTGGGGCACAATACAGCACCCCGACAAGTCGCACTTGCGTTCAATGAGAAGACAGTACTCCAGATCTTTGATGAGAATGGGTCTCTTCTCAGTTCTCACAGCTTGGCCAATCAAGACCACCTCAATGTGTTAATATCCAATGACCATCAGCATCGTGCTCTACTCTTAAAGATCCCCAAAGAGTATGATCTGGTAGGAATTCGATATTTCAGCCATCATTTAACTAATGCTCAATGAGACTTTAAGATGCTGGATTTCTGTCCAAAAGGTTTTGTTTTTTGAGGACGTTGGTCAGAGGTCAATGTTCCTGGGTCACCTGCGCTCTGAGCTGGAGGGCAATATTCAGAGTCTAACTGTGAAGGAAATGAGTGAGAAAGAGATCCTCAGAGATGCAGTGACCAGAGCACAGAGAGAAAAGATTGTGGAGACATTCTTCAAGCACGCTTTTTCAAGGGTAAGTGTTTCTGTTGTCTCTTCTTATTGCATGTCTACAAGGTCTAAAAAGTCATGGAGCAACATCATATGTGTATTTTTTGACTCCAGGTCTTGGACATTGATAAAAGTGATGCAGGACACTTGAGCAGTAAGACCAGAGAAGCTTTACAGTGTGAGCTCACACGAATTGAATTCGCCAGCGTGCTCGGTCTGAAGCCTGACTCGCTCTTTGTAGAGTCCATGTTCATACTCGCTGACAAGGATGGTAACGGATACCTTTCGTTTCAGGAGTTCCTGGATGTTATTGTCATTTTCATGAAAGGTGAGGTTGTTCGAATCTTTTGTATTGCAGTGCAGTATTTCATTATATTTTGTTGCAATATCTCCATTTTAAAATACTACAAAGTTAGTGTTAAAATGTTGCGATGTTACAATGCTACAAACTTACCTTGTTGTTTCCCTGTTTCTGATGTTGCAATGTAACAGTATTACAATGCTACAAACTTACCTTGCTGTTACCTTGTTACTGATGTTACAATGTAACAGTATTACAATGCTACAAAGTTACCTTGCTGTTACCTTGTTACTGATGTTACAATGTAACAGTATTACAATGCTACAAAGTTACCTTGTTGTTTCCTTGTTACTGATGTTACAATGTAATTAGTATTACAATGCTACAAAGTTACCTTTTAATGTCGTTAGGATGTTTTGCGATTTTACAGTGTTACAATGTTAGAATATTACTATGGAACAAATACTGACATTGAGAAATTGTACAATTTTAATATTCTTACAGTGTTTCAATAGCCTTGTTCAGATCGGCAATATTTATGCAAATCTGATTGAAAAACAGTCTGAATGGTAATGAGCTACATGAAATCCAATTCGTGCAAATCTTTTTCGAATGACATTTATATGTGGTTTGGAAGGCTACTTAAATCGCATTCCTGGAAATCAATTTCAGCTTGACTGGTTAGATTGTATTTGGCGTAGCTTTTTCAAATTTTCACGCTAAATAAAACGTAACTACCTCAGTTTTTTGTAGAAATCATAAAAAATGTCATTGCAGATACAAATGTTTTTTTATAAACTGCAAATCAAGTGAGAGAAGACAATTTACGGCTAGTATACGCATCTCTTTGAGTTTTGAAAACAAGGAATAAAGTCACACATTCCAGCTTCCAGCATTTCTGAAGAAGAAGAAGAAATATAATCTATCATGACGGATATGTTGTCATATCGTAAGACAACATCTTTTTTGCAAACTGAATTGCTGTTATTGTTGTTTTTGGCGTAGGCATAACAATGCAACAGCATTGCCATAGAAACCAACACACATTCCGTTACAATTTTACAATATTACACTGCTAATTAGCTACTTTGTTACATTATTAGGATGTTACACTTTTACAGTTTTATGGTGTTACAATATTACAATGTCACAATACTACAAAGTGATGTTACAATGTTACATTTTTATGTTACAATGCTACAAAATTACCTTGTTTCATTGTTGTTACGTGACATTTTTATGGTGTTTTAAAGTTACTGCAATACTAGAATAGTTACAATGCTGCAACATCACCTTGCTATGTTGCTAGGATGTTACAATTTTGCAGCATTACAGTGTTACAAAGTAACCTTGTGTTAGAATGTTACCGTTTTACAGTGTTATGGTGTTACTGTGTTGTGTTGATAAGAGTGTTATAAGTGTTACTGTTTTTGGATTTCAAATCCAGGTACTCCCGAGGAGAAGTCTAGGCTTCTGTTTTCAATGCATGACATTAAAGAAGATGGCTTCTTGTCCAAGGAAGAGTTCACTTCCTTACTCAGGTCAGTTCTGATGTTTGTTTGTTTTTGAGCCTTTTCAAGAACAAAAGTGTGTTTGCAAAGATTTCTTGAAAATAACCTGCAATTTGAGATTTAGATTATACTTTTACACTTAAATAAATCCTCAGTTTTTCCTCTTGTCTTGTGCAGGTCATTCATTGATATCTCTGGAAGTGCTTTATCTAAGAGTCAGGCTGATGATGGGATAGCAGCTATGCTTCAGGCAGCAGGTCTTAACAACAAAGATTCCTTTTCCTGGGAGGACTTTCACTTTCTGCTGCGAGACCATTCAGCTCAGCTCAATATTAAAGGTTAGGATACACTTTTCTTTATGGTATAATCCCATATGTCATGTTTTTTAGTTTAACACAGAGGCATTTTACGGTGAAACTGTTCTTCATGTATTTCCAGGCATGGAAGTACTTGGTAAGAAAAAACTATCTAGGCAACAGCGAGTATCTTTCATTAAGAAAAACAGGTAAAGAAAAATTATATAACATGAAACTCATTCTAAATGAGTACACAGTAATACAGCTAATTTTTTTTTATTTCCTTTGTAGTTCTTCTGCTGTGGAAGAGCTTACTCACAGGCCTATGGGGGAGCAAGACCAGGAACTTCGTCAAAGACAGATCAAGAAGTGAGACGTTAATGTATAATATCTCTGCCGTGGTCATGTGTTTGCATTATGTAACATGTTCTGACATGTATGTGGTCAGTAGGAGCTCAGCTAGGTGTTAGATTTAAGCCATTGTGAAACCCCGTCATCTGTTGGCTACTGAGAAATGGGGCAATCAGTATTTGCGGGAAGTGATGCTATTCTGTGACGTAATATTGGTCAGGTTTCGCTTTAAATGTCATAATCTTTAGTTGACTGTGACAAAATTAAACAGGCAAATCCAGTAGCTGAAATAACTTGATTTTTTCACATATTATGTTTACAGTGTGAGTGGAGATGACCTGCACAATAGTCATAGTAGGCGTTTGGGAGGATGTTACTATGCAAATGCAGATAGTTGACTAACTAAATAGGCAGACAGACTAATAACTATCCTCCTCCTGGAGGGCCTCTGTCCTGCAGAGTTCAGCTCCAACCTCAATGAAAAACACTTAAACAAGCTAATCAAGGTCTTACAAGGTATACTAGAAACTTCCAGGCAAGTTAGAGCTGAACTGTTAGCTAGGACTGAGTTTGGATATCCCTGAACTAGACCGACAAGAATACAGATACCTAACTAGGTGCATCTTACAAAAATTAGAACATTGTAAAAAAAGTTCATTTTTTCTTGTAGGTAATTTAGTTAAAAAAGTGAAATTTTCATATGTTCTAGATTCTTTAAAAAAATTTTTTAATTTTGATAATTTGAGCTTACAACTCTTAAAATATTAGAATATTAACATTTGAGTTTCATTAAATGACCATCCCTACAGTATAAATTCCAGGTATTTCTTGTTCTTTAAAAAAACTAAATAACAGGGAAGACTTCTGGTTTGGCAATGGTCCAGAGGACAGTCATTGACACCCTCCACAAAGAGGATAAGTCAGAGAAGGTCATTACTGAAAGAGCTGGCTGTTCATAGAGTGCTGTATCAAAGTATATTAAATGAAAAATTGACTGGAAGAAAGAAATTGACTAGGAAAAGGTGTTCAAGCAACAGGTATGACCACACGCTTGAGAATACTGTCAAGCAAAGCCAGAAACATGGGAGAGCTTATTTAACTAGACTGTAACTCTAGTAACTTTTGCATTTTATCTGGAAATCAAGATCTAAAGTCTGAAGGAAGACTGGAGAGGCACAGAACCCAAGCTGCTTGAAGTCTAGTGTGAAGTTACTATAGTCAGTGATGATTTGGGGTGCTGTGACCTCTGCTGGTGTTCATCCATTGTGTTTTATCAAATCAGAAGTCAATACAGCTGTCTATCAGGTGATTTTGGAGCGCTTTATGCTTCCATATGCTGACAAGCTTTTTATGGAGAAGCTGATTTTCTTTTCCTGCAGGACTTTAGCACCTGTCCACAGGGTCAAGACCACTTCCAAATGCTCTGCTGACCATGATATTACTGTGCTTGATTGACCAGCCAACATGCCTGAGCTGAAACTCATATACTGTAGAACGTATGGGATATTTTCAAGAGAAAGATGAGAAACAGTCGATCCAACAATACAGGCGAGCTGAAGCTCAATAGTGCCTCAGCAGAGCCACAGGCTGGTCGTTTCCATCAACTCCTCACTGATGCTGGAGTTTGTCCTGACCTATTATTGAGTGCAGAAATGAACATACTTTAAAGAACTAGAACTATTATATTTTGCAAACCCTTTTTTTGATTGATCTTAGGAAGCGTTGTAATATTTTGAGAGACTGGATTTTTGAGTTTCATGAACTATAATCATCAAAATTAAAACAAAAAATGTTTTTTTGAAATGTTTTTCTTTACATGTAATGAATCTAGAATATTTCACTTTTTGAAATGTTACAAAACAAAATAGAACTTTTTCATGATATTCTAATATACAGATAAGTTATTAGCAATATGTCTGTCCGTATAATTAGTTATCTCTCTGGCTGTCTTTTTTGTATGGTTAGTTATCCGTCTGGCTGTATTCTTTCTGTCTAGTTATTTATTTGTCCAGATGTCTGTCTAATTATTTAGTTATTTATCAGCTTGTCTTTCTATCTAGTTAGTTATCCACATATCCATAAAATTGGTTATGTCTCTGCCTGATTATTAGTTATGGTAACACTTCAGAATAGGGGTCCAGAATAATGCATTAGTTAAGCATTAATTAATGGTTAATTTGTTCACAATTAA
>JAUCMR010000062.1:16023913-16041708 GCA_032357425.1 Enteromius argenteus
CTTAATTGTGAACAAATTAACCATTAATTAATGCTTAACTAATGCATTATTCTGACCCCCTATTCTGAAGTGTTACCTTAGTTATTTATCCAGCTCTCTTTTTGGTCCAATTAGTTAATCATCAGCTGTCTTTTTAATTAGTTATGTATTGACTAGTTTCTCAAATTTGGGTTGACTATCTGGCTGTTTCGCGGTATAGTTAGTAAATTATCCACCTGCCTGTCTAATTAGTTACAGACAGCTATATTGCTGTCTTTCTTTCTTGCTAGTTATCTCACCTGTCTGTCTATTAATTACTTAGAATGACTGTAAGTTAGATTACTGAATAGACACACATAAAAACTGGTGGATAGCTAAACAGATAGAAAGACAGCCAGATAGATAACTATGTAGTTAGTATCCATCTGTCTCACCTACTAACTAGCTAGACACATACGTAGAGAAAAGTGTGACAGTCACCTGAATCAGAGCAGGCTAAAAGACTCTGAAGGATAGTGACAGTGTAGCGTTTTGAAGAAACCCAACCCAAGTCTTAGCAATAAAGGTGTGTTGTATTTGTCAATCCATGCTATTTAAAGCCTAATATGTTTCTTTTTCCTTGTTAGAATTGAACCAAGCAACCCAAAGGTGTACGTGAGGCCTCAGAGAAAACGCTACAACAGAAACCCAGTGCAGCAATGGATCCAGCAGTTCAAACGCTTCATAGAAAACTACAGAAGACATATTATTTGTATACTCATCATGTACGGGATCACAGCTGGACTTGCACTGGAAAGATGCTACTGTAAGTGTCCCTTTATATTCTCTCTTTTCATCACTGCATGTTGTATCATGCATATTTAAGTCCTAACATGATTTATTATGATCGTGTTAAACTGTTCCTAATTTGTGCCACTTGAGATCTGCACTAACTCTTGCAAACCAATAGCAATGTTTGTAGATTATGGTTTACAGGCTCACGCCAGCGGCATCCCAGAGATTTCCATGGTGGGTGTGCTCGTGTCCCGCGGTTCTGCGGCCGCCATCTCCTTCCTGTTTCCCTACATGCTCCTCACTGTGTGCCGTAACCTGATAACCATGTGCAGGGAGACTTTTCTTAACAGATACATCCCATTCGATGCGGCCATCGACCTTCACCGTCACATGGCTATAGCTGCTGTTGTCCTTTCAGGTCAGAAGAGATAAATTCAATCTACGTGCAAACGCTTTCATTTAATATGTAAACTTCTTTAAGTGCCCTTTCAAATGATTTTAACCATAGATATGATTCAGCAGAATGATCACCATAATTATGCTTTAACTCTTTGTGTGTCACGACATATTTGTGCAGTTTATAGCATACAGTATGTGAATCACAACTGATGCATTTAATTGCCAAAGTTCAAAGTTCCACTACATAATGTAACATTTCCTGAAAGTCATGTGCCATACATCAATTATATTAAAGGGGTCATATGATGTTGCTAAAAAGAACATTATTTTGTGTATTCAGTGTAATGCAATGTGTTAATGTGGTTTAAGGTGCAAAAAACACATTATTTTCCACACACTGTATATAGTTTATTCTCTATGCCCCGCTCCTGAAACAGGTAGATTTGTACAAAGCTCATCATTCTAAAAAAGTGAGGTGTGCTCTGATTGGTCAGCTATCTAGTGCACTGTAATTGGCTGAATACCACAAACATGTGGCGGAAATATTATGCCTATTATGCGATGGTGTATCCCGGTGCTATGACAAAAAAACACATTACAAACGAGGCATTTGTTGAATCCAGTGAGGACATAATTACTAATTATAATGACCTAGTACTGTCTTTTTATGCGTTGCGTTGCATCGCGCCTCGTCACAACATAACACCATGTCTGCATTCGTGATGGGAGAAACGACAAACAAAAAGCACTACCCTTCACTGCTCAAAACTCACATTTGAATAGTACGTAGCAGGTTCTTTTAATAAGAAAACACAATTTACTTAAAGGTTGTGAGTCAGAAGTGCCAGACTGTCCTTGCAGAGGTAGAATTGCTCCACTTTATAATCTCTGTGCACAGCCAGCATAGACTACTCTCCAGGTTTTAGGAGTCCGTCCTCTGTAAATGCGCTGAACACACTCTTAATATTTGTGTTGAACTGTTCTGGAACAGAGTTGTAAATACAACTTAACCTCTGATATCTAGTTGTGTCTTCTTTTGGAAGCACAAAGAAAGTAGTTTCTCTTTCACAACAGCACACAGCGTCTCCAGAACATGGCACCCGCAGCAACACTACAGCGAGAATAATAGCTCCACCTTCTTTCTTTGCATAAACATTTGGACGGTGTTTGAAAATAAACCCACTCTGTGATGTAGAAATGTGGGGGCATGTTTAAACGAGCCGTTTTAGGAGGCCGTGGACAAGTCATAACTTTTATAAGGAATATCTCTTTGTTTTTGAAACTTTAATCTTTGTAACTTCAGGGATCTCATCTATGCACTAACAGCTTGTAACACTCCAAAGAGAAAGGAAAATTTTAATCACATTATATGACCCCTTTAATACATGTGCTCATATAATATTATATATATTTTTATTTAATATTATCGTTTTATTTTTGTGCCAGTTGTTCACAGTTTGGGTCATGTGGTCAACGTTTACATTTTCTGCATCAGTGATCTCAGCATTCTTGCCTGCCTGTTTCCTAGAGTGTTCTCCAACAATGGGTAAGTCATGTTCCTCTTGATTGATATATGACACATTTTAGTTGGACAGTCATCATCTAACAACTCTAACAGTCGTCTAACATCTACTGATTCAGATGGTTTTGAAAACACTGAAAAGTAATGTTCTAATAATGTTTGATAAAATGGAATCTTCTCTGGAATGTTTGTGTAACCATGGAAAAGGTTTTTTAATTATTAAAAAAAATGGATGTTTTGAATGTTCAGAGAATATTGCGCAATAACATTTTTTTGAACTTAATATATTCTCCTTAACTATAACTATAACTTAACAGTTTTTCCTCTGGGAAACTCTACCAGTGCCCGGAGCTTTGCTCAAAATTCTGAGTGTTGTTCATTTGCAGGTCTGAGCTTCCAATGAAATGGACCTTCTGGTTTTTCAAGACAGTTCCTGGTATAGCATTCAGTGTTGTTTTTAAAATATGCAGTATTATAATTTATAGAGTCAGGTGTTTTATTTTCTAAATGTGTGTTTGCTGTAACACGGTTTCGTTTTTCTTTAAGGTCTCACTGGGGTTCTTTTGCTGTTGATTTTCGCCTTTATGTATGTCTTCGCCTCGCACTACTTCAGACGCATCAGCTTTAGAGGATTCTGGATCACACACCATCTATATGTGCTCGTCTATATCCTGGTAAAGAAAAAACATCTATCCATTTCTGCATCACACTGGACATAGGAACTGTGAACACTGTTTTTTTTCTCTTTTTCTCTCTTATCTCATTTGGCAGACTGTGATCCACGGCAGCTACGCCCTCCTCCAGGAGCCCCGCTTCCACATCTACCTGATCCCCCCTGGCCTCCTCTTCCTCCTGGACAAACTCATCAGCCTCAATAGGAAGAAGGTGGAGATCCCAGTGGTGAAAGCCGAGCTGCTGCCCTCAGGTAGCCAATACACTCAGCAGTTCCAGCACAAAGCTCTTTTATATCAGAGTCTCCAAGGGCCCGAGCACACAGTGCTGTGTCATGAGCTGTAAAGTGTTCACTTCTAATTGCTCTGGCTGGGAAATCATACGGCGTCTCAGAACAAGAATCCTTGAGTCAAATTCAGACTCACTTTATTGATTTTACAGTTAAATAATGCTTAAAATCCCCAACTGTGTAACACTTTATTTCGATAGTCCACTTTAGACCTTCTACTCATCAAATTACAACCATTTTCGCTTAATGCTT
Source organism: Enteromius argenteus (assembly GCA_032357425.1). Lineage (NCBI taxonomy): Eukaryota > Metazoa > Chordata > Actinopteri > Cypriniformes > Cyprinidae > Enteromius > Enteromius argenteus. The sequence goes on from JAUCMR010000062.1 coordinate 16,027,801, forward strand.
TTCATTTAATGCCCAAAAAAGCATGTCTTAAACTGTTTTGCGGTTGAAATGGCTGCAATTATTGTTGCTGGAAAGAGGGACTACAAAGAACAGAGAGTGCGTCGTAGAAGGGAGAGCATTTTTTGACACATATTAATTTATATTTCAAACACATTTCATTTGCCAAGCCGTGTTATTTTTAACTTGCAAAAAGCTTAAGGTTTAACTTGCTTAAAGCAAACCTTCATATTTTGGCCTCCAGTTCTTTTTAACGTACTGTGGCTTGTTTATTTCTTTATTCTTTATTTGCGACTCCACTAATTTGCGCTGCGCTTGGTATATTGCGTTGGTCGATATGTAAATGAGATGTTGCATCTTTGTTCTTTATTTTGCGCATTGTTAATAAATCACACACACATTACCACCTCCATCAGTGTTGTTTGTTTTGTGCTAATTTTCCGTTTAGTAAAACTGGCCCTTTATGTTGATGGTCACCCAGCGTACAATATTGCATTACTCCATAAAAAAAAGACTAATTGTATTACTTTTTATTGAAAGTAATGTATTACATACTTTTTGTCAACCTGAACTGAGCTCGCTTATTTATTTTTAAAAACAACAAACCCAAAAGTTATGTTTTTGGCAACTGCAAATCCCAATTAATAAAATAAATTGAAATTAATAAGCCTCAGCTTTAAGGAAGTCCCACTGCACTTACTCCCAATTTCTCTTAACTCAGAGACAGGAGCATTAACTTTAATTACTTTTTTGAAAAAGTAACAATATTTTCTCATGAATTTAAAAGTAATGTGTTACTTCACTAGTTGACTAAAGTCATCTATTTACGTAACTCACTTTACTTGACAAGTAACCCCCAACACTGACTATTAGTACCTTTGCTTGTACTTGTAAATTTAAACTAATGTGTACATGTGAAAATAACTATTTAACCTTAACATGATATAACGTAAACAGTGTACTAAAACTTATGAGTTAGTTGACGTGTACTAGCAAAGTTATTTATAGTAAAAGTATTTCTGAAGTGGACTAGTAACACCGATAACAAACCTGATTCTCAGTTTTTTTTCTGAACTGCCAGGTGTAACTTACCTGGAGTTTAAGCGTCCACAAGGTTTTGTCTACCGGTCAGGACAGTGGGTACGTATTGCATGCCTGGCATTGGGCACAGATGAGTACCATCCTTTCACCCTGACCTCCGCGCCTCATGAGGAGACCCTCAGCCTTCATATCCGTGCAGTAGGACCCTGGACCAGCAAACTCAGAGAGGCCTACACCCCTGAGAATCTCCAGGAGTTTGGAGGATATCCAAAGGCAAGGATAGCCAGTTTGTGTTTGGTTTATATAGACATAAATAAACCTGAATGCATTAGGTTATCCCAGTATATATAAATGGGATACATTTATCAGCCCATACCGATAACCGATTATTTAGAATTATATCCGCCGATACCAACAGTATACAGGGACCCCCCTTATTTGGTACATAATATTATAAGTTAAAATTAATGACAAAACTATATGTTAATTTTCAGATATGTTAATCCCTTGTTCTGACACTACACACACCGCGCTCACCACGTTTAAAAGTGTAAAAATGGCATTTATTGTTTGAATTTTGTGATGAAATTAACAGTATTTGGAAGCTTGACCTTGCTGTATCTCCACAGCTTTATCTGGACGGGCCATTTGGGGAGGGTCATCAGGAGTGGACAGACTATGAGGTGTCAGTGTTGGTGGGCGCTGGGATTGGAGTCACACCCTTTGCTTCCATCTTAAAAGACCTGGTGTTCAAATCGTCAGTCAAGTCCAAATTTCAATGCAAAAAGGTACACTTCAATGTGCCAGTTTTCACTGTCCTGTAAAAAATGATTATGTGTTTAACAACTCTTAACATGGTGGCTCTAGGTGTATTTTATGTGGGTGACACGGACTCAGCGTCAGTTCGAATGGGTGTCTGACATCATTAGAGAGGTGGAGGACATGGACGCTCAGGAGCTGGTGTCTGTGCACATCTACATCACACAGCTGGCTGAGAAATTCGATCTCCGCACCACCATGCTGGTAAATCCATTGTTTGTAATGATAAGAGTTTTTTATTGGTTTCTGAGATTACTGTAAGTTCCACTGAACTACTGTGACGTAATTAAAAGCAGGTTAACTGATATGAAGTTATGGTTGGGTGTAAAACCATCTCTCTTTCTGTTTCTGAAGTATGTCTGCGAGCGTCACTTTCAGAAGGTGTGGAACAGGAGTCTGTTCACTGGCCTTCGCTCCGTCACACACTTCGGCCGCCCACCCTTTCTGGCTTTTCTCAGTTCACTACAGGAAGTTCATCCAGAGGTGAGAAGCCAATCATTTGCATCTACTGTAAGATGCATTGGAGCTTTACCGTTAAACTCCACCTAGGAGAATAACTATAATGATAATTAATTATAAAGTTTTTAATAATAATTTTAGTTCCATGAGAACAGGAAAGTTTACACCGTAACGATAATGACACAAAGGAACAATATCACTATTGGAGTCACTTTTAGAAACATTATTTCCATCAGATGAACAATAAAACATTGACAGCCAATCAGATACCACCAGAAAAGAGCTTAAACAGGTTGAGCATGTAAAGTGGGAGATGACAAAACAGCAGCATGCACTTATAATAATAATAGATTATTGTGTGTTGTTGTGAATGCTAATATAATTATCCATATATTTATACGTAGTATCAAGCGTATCACGAGTCATTTGATTCAGATCATTTAAAAGCGTGTATCGTGAATCATTTGATTTAACGTTAGATCGGGATGTCAGAGTTATCGTTATTATCTTTTATTGTTATTTTTATCATTCTAATTATTGTTATAGTTATTGTTAAAGTTATCTTCATCGTATCATTATTATCTTTTTTGTTATAGTTACATTTATCGTTGTGGTTATTGTTAAAGTTACCTTTATCATTACAGTTACCTTTATAGATATAATTATCTTTACAGTTGTAGGGCAAGTTCTGTTGCATTTTTTAAATCTTCATGTATTAGTAAATATCTGTGATTCATATGGGATTTTGTGAATGGAGTCATTTTAAGTTTTAGGATTAATAAGTCATTTAATTAGATCATTGTGACAGTTACATCAACCTGACGTACACCACTGATCATTTATCTTTGTTAAAGGTGGAGAAGATGGGCGTGTTTAGCTGTGGTCCTCCTGGTCTGACAAAGAACGTTGAGAAGGCCTGCCAGCAAATGAACAAACGCGACCAGGCACATTTTGTTCACCACTATGAGAACTTCTAGACTGTATGATTTACTGGAGTTCATTATTCCATCAAAACACCTGAGTTGGCATTACTAGTCGAGGTCATATGAAACTGTAATGCAGTCAACAAATCACTTGCGCTAAATTAAAAACTACATTTTATACAAAGAGAGATTAATGATTTTTTGGAGTATTATATACACATTTTTGTTGTTTTCTGCGTGTCTCTCTTTGAATTATATGAAGTACATATAAATGATCTACACTGTATGTAACAAATGATGAATAAATTAAGTGTCATTACATTTTTGTCTGTTATTGTCATTTGAAGGTTATTGTTGATGTCTCATTATCATTATCACTAAAAGGATTTATCAAATTCCATCAGCTTTTTTGATTGAATTTGATTATTTTGTGTTAAAAATAACCTTTTTTCTCTTTTGATGATGCCTCTTACCGTCAAATCATTTAACAGTTGGATCAATAGAATGACTTTTCCATCAAAACAACAGCTGAGATAAGCATCCTTTAATATATATTCCAACTACATATTACAGTACAAAACAATATGATTATTGCAATTATATTGACATAGCTGGCAACCATGCAATAAAACAGAAATTTAGAAGAGTGCTGGGAGATGTTGGGAATGTGAATGTGAATCCCTATCAAGATCTGGCAACCTTGAGTTAAAACCCTTTGATTTCTTGCTCCATGCGTACACACTAACACTAATACTAATACTAAAAGACTTTTTTTTATAAAACTTTTCCAAATTTGCATGTTTTTAAACAGGTATATGTTTGCAGATATTTATGTACAAATATACTAAAAAACACAAATCCAAACTTTTATTTTGCTTTGAACATGATGAACTGAATCTCATCACTGGTGATAGGTGGATGTTGTACCATATTGCAAGTTTGAATTTTGGTTTTATTTGTATTTAATTAGCCTTTTTCTTTTTGCAATCTTTTAGCCCTGATGAAGGCTGAAACAGAACTATTGTTTTCTGTTTCACTTTCTGATGGTTTTCACATCTCCGCTTTATAGATGTTGCTTGTATTGTCAAATGATACTGTAATAAACAGGTTAAAATCACTGTCACGGATGTCATAAAGTTTTAGGTCACCAATCATAATACAATAAAAGTATGCTACAGTTAATTTTATTTTTTATTTTTATTTTTAGAGTTTTTGTTTACAAAAAAATACACTGTTCTGATATATATGTGAATTATATTATATTATATTATATTATATTAAAAGGAATATCAGGTTAAACATTTAATGATATTAATAGTTTTCTCCATTTTGCAGATTTTCCATGAAGAATATAATTTGTTATTGATTTCACAGCTTTAGAATTACTTTTCTGAATAATTCAGATATGAAAGGCTTGGCCAGATATTATCAGATCAGAGATATTATTACTGAGATGGAGAGTTTTTAGCCAAAATGCAGTAACAAACAGACTCTGGATAATCATTGTTTATTTTTTCGTTAAATGTTCTCAAATTATAACTAGATGGGCCAATTTAACAAGAATCTATGCTTTGAAGACTGTAATGAATTCAGGTAAATGGAAAAATTCCCCAACTGACCTGAATTTCCTAGTTATATTGCTGTTTTATTATATGTTAACGTGACATATTCTTAGTATTTTTTTCACTTGTATGAATCATTTCCATAGAAAATGTTAAGTTTACTGTAAGCAATGCACAAGTAATGCGTATCATAGTTTCTCCTCCCTTTTCATACCTTAAGCCAACCTTTGTAACACAGATATGAAGATTAAACAAGGTTACATGCTGTCTGAGATAAAACCAACACTAAAACTTATATTAGATCAAGCTATTACTCATTCCATCAGAACCAAGTGTTAGGATAATGATAAACTTTATCTCAACTTCCTTTTCAGAACTGGCCCCACTTACTCTTCAGACCTGCAATCAATACAGCATATATACCTTTATATAGTACATATAAACTAATGCTGTCAAACAATTCATCTTGATTAACTGCATCCAAAATAAAAGTTTTCTTAACATGCTAATGTGTGTGTACTGTGTATTATTATATTCTTTATAAATAAATACACACACACGACTATATTTAAGAAAATTTGTATATTAAATATATTTATGCACAATATTAATATAAATATATACACATAAATACGTGTAAATATTTTCAAAATATAGCTATACTGTATGTGTGTGTATTTAAATATTTAATAAATATACACAGCACACACACATGTATTATGTAAACAAAAACTTTTATTTTGGATTTTATAATTGCATTTGACAGCACTAATTTAAACTCAAAAAAAATATATATATATTTGATAATTTTAGAAATTCCAAATAACTGCCATTAAGTGCCTTCAAACCTGTAATACCTTTAAGTTAATTTTGCGAACTCTTATTTTATTCTCTCATGAATAGAAACTTCAAGATAACAGCATTTATTGGAAATATAGATATTTTCAAACAATTTAATGCCTTCTTAAATGACTTCTGATCAGTTTAATGCATCCTTGCTAAATAAAATTTTAAAGATATATATATATATATATATATATATATATACATATATATAGAAGTTTATGTTTAAAATGCAAAACATTAAAATAACCTATTCAATCATTAATTTTAAGTCTGGACTTCGGAGTAAATAGTTAATCTTTTATTTATATTGTTAATAAATGGTTAAAAAAATGGTGAAGCAGTGGAAAGTTCCTGATTTTGAAATAAAGGAGGTATATTTACTGAGAATAAAACATTTTAATGTAACTCCTTGATTAAGATTATGTGGAATTGATAAGTGAGGGTTGGATCGGTCACGTACGCATCCAGGAATATGATCCAGTGAAATATTATCTTACTCATTCACTTCCAGTGCAGTGGGAAGATCAATGCTGCATCATGTGATTGCAATCTTGTAATTTGTGTTATAAAACGTTGCAGTATCATGGTAAAATAATGCCATCAGATAGTACTTTTTAATATTACTTTTATAATGTGTGACAACCAGCCTGTTGTCTGTTGGTATTGAATAACAGTTTGTTCAGGGTTATTTTTATACCATTAAATTGCTTGTTTACAATTTATATAACCTAAATTAGTAGCTGAAGAAACTGTAAATGGTTTTGAAATTTCTATTTCAAGTTAATGTTTACTGTAAATCAATGAGAATATATGAGTCAGCATGAAAAGAGGATTCACTCAGAGTAAGATAATACAGATTTCTGTCAAACTGAACAAAGGTGTCACCAAATTTGTCACCTTTCTTCAAAATACATTGTTATGAATCCATAATTTCTATTTTGGACATTCACAACGTGTTTATAAGGCATTAAGTATCGCAGCCAATCATAGGCATCGCTGTTGGAAGCAACCAGACCAACAAACAAACACAGATCGGGTTAACTTCGCTCCAGGCGCGTGCGCCCGATGTAACCGTCTCAAGTCTCTTTAAGACAAGTCAGGTCACTCGGCGGCCATCTTTGAAACGCCTCTCGGGCATCCAAGTGCATCTCCTATCTTTTTGTATTGGGAAACATCAAATTCTCTCAAACTGTTTACTACGTTTAAGATTAAATTTCATATTTGAAATCACCAATTAAATCTGACAACAACTGCGTAATAAATGTTATTTCTTTTGCTCAAATAGCGTTATAAAAAGCTTATTTCTCAGGCGAGATCAGTCAGTGCGCATGCGCAGTCCTCGGCGCACGTCTCAGAATGCTGACTGTTTCTATAGCAACCGGAACTTCTAATGTCAGATTTCAACAGGGAGAAACTTCTTTAAATAGACTTCATTAAAAATCTAAAACGTTTGCATTTAACTGGCTATAAGACTTTTCATTGTCACCTCATGCTGACCACACCACATCAATTTGGAAACAGCGCCACCTATTGTCAAAAGTGACAAACCATTAAATCTGGTTGCATTTATGAATTTGTCAACAAATTTGCATACAATTATCACATGTTTATTTACTAATTTTTGCAGTTGGTCTGATTGATTGACCTTTTAAGTTAGATATCTGAACAATGGGAATTAGAATTTTTTTACTGTAGACTACTGTTAAACTGATCACGGGGCAGTTTCCAGAACAGGGTTTAAGACTAGTCCTAGATCAAAATAAACGGTAAGAGCTGTCTAAACTGGAAAAAGCTTGTACTGAGATATATTAAAATACATTATTGCCATTCTTTAGTCTTAAAATGCTCACAAATAATGCATTTTTGTAAGACATGTTTCTAAAAATTCTTAAATGTCCTAATTTAGCAAAGGCCTAGTCCTGGCTTTATCTAATTCCTATTCCGGGAAACCAGCCCATAAAGTTTATTGTTATTATGCCCTGTTTGCATACTCATGAATTAAATTTTGCACAGGTGTATGTGTACTGTATTAATCTGACAACATTGTGTGTCACTATGCCTTTATTCGGCCATTTTGTATCATAATGCATAATTAATATATCTAAACTATACATACCAGAGGCCAGACAACCAATACTGCATAAAGCTTCTTAACCTGTCTCTTATGGTTTATTTGTTGTCTGGAATTTACGAAACTTTCTCATTGGACGATGCTGCCACCTGCTGGTCACATGTGACAGCAACTCATATTCAGTTCATCATTTTCTTTGTGCTAAAAAACTACTTCAAGCTCTAACAGATGCGGTTGGAAATGACAATGGATAGATCCCCAAAACCGATCTTATTGTGGTTTGCATCCCTTTCATCGCATTGCAGAATCGCTGTTATTAACTATTTAATGTTTTACAGTCTAGTATTTCATAACAATGAGCAGCTCAACATGTATTGTGTGCTAAAAACTTATCTTTATCTGATTAATCAAAATGCATACATCATTTTATTCACATGCATGTGCTTGACATTTTCATTTTTTGTTTTTCCCAGTTTTTTAAGTTATGTTATGTTTAAATATGCAAATAGAGTGTTATCTAATTGAATAATTTAGATCAATTACTCCAACAAAATCTGAATGTTGAATATAACAAGTCTAGATCTAGAGTCTAGATCCTGTATTACAAATAATGAGCAGCTCGACATGATGTTCATCTTAAAATGTTGGCATATATCTACACATTTGTCATTTTAGTTTGATTCTGTGCTTAAAGAAAGCACCAACCAAGATATGTACAGTATGTTTTTATTTTAAGAAACAGGGGCAAAACTATTTACAGTTTACTCTGAATTGATAATCTTGCTTGATATTTTATTTCAGATATGAAGTTCTGAAACAAACCTTTGCAGAAATTAAATCAAAGAGAGAATTTAAAAGTGGGATTTTTTTTTCAATAAGTAAATATTAATATTGTTATTTTATGCTTTTATGGTACAGGGTTTTGGGAGCATCGAGTAAAATGCAAATGGGAATTCTTCACATTGTTTACCAGTATGTTCAATGTTGTCATTGTCCTGGAAGAGGAGGTTGTGATGAAAAACGTGGGAGACTTCACAAATGCACTCATTGTCCTCTTTGAAAAAAGAATGAATGAGAAGTATAAGGAGTTAAAATATATGTTTATTCAGAAGGTCTTCTTGAACTTTGGGACTGAGAGCAGCAGAGAAGTCTGAGGAAGTTATTGCAAATGTAAGTGAAATATCAGTGAACGCTTCTAAGGGAAAAATGACTAACCTAGTTATTCTATTTTATTATATTGGTGTTTTATGATCATTTACATTTCTGCCAGTATTTGTTATGGTGTTTTCAGTAATGTTTAATGTGCGAGGTGAAGAACTTAGATTTAAAATGTGTGAATGTGAATGCATTTAGTGTTTATCTTTATAGAAAATAAGGGATTTTTTAAAGGTAACCAAATGATGTATTTTTGAAGAACATTGACATTTTGGGTTTGATGAATGTATTACAATTTTTATGTTTTTTTTTTTTTTTGCTTCTTGTGGGACTGTGTCAGATTCATTTGCCAATATAAAAAACAGACACCCCAGGTGAATAGGGTAAAAATATTAAGTAATAGATATTACCATACTTCCACAGCTAATTAATTACATTAACAGTTGCAAACGTGTTTTTTTTTTATGTTATGTTTAAATATGCAAAAGAGTCATTAAATATGTTCAGAGCAAATATGTGAACACTGGATGAAGACAGGTTCAGAATTATTGTTTCATTCTGATGACGTTAGAGTCAAAGGTTATTACAGAGGGGATTTTTGGACACACTGTAGCTCCACAAATCAGAAAACAAATTCATAATTTGTTAGGAAAAAGATAAGAAGTTGTTGAAACATTTATTTGTGCAAATCTATGCACTGGAGTGGTAGATTCTGTGTTTATGAAACCCTGTTGTGTTTCTTGTTTTTCAGCTTCTGCACAACATTAGATCTTCTATAGTTAATCTGAGGCATTTGATTAAAGATGCTGCTGATCATTAAAGCTCTTCTTCTCATTTCAGCTGCTCTAGAACAGGTAAGCTTGTATTGTAGTATGAATATTACATATATGAGTACTGATCATGTGATTATTATGATTCCCACAGGATCATACAGCTGCTGCTGAAGGAGTGATCTATCCATTCAACATGGCACTGACTTCAGTAGATGACCAGTATGACGGCTGTACAGAAGAAATGGCTCACCTGGTGATGACAGAATACCTAGAGAAGGAACTCAATAACTCAGCTGAATTTCAAATGGCTTGGCGAGAAGCTGAAAACAATGTTTCGGTGCCAGAAGATGACTTAACGGAGAATCATTTGATCGCTATTTACGTGTACACCGATAAAGAAGTATATCGTGAGTTCAACAACGCTGTTCGCAGAGAGAAAGAAAATTACAAAAACATGACATACCCGTGGTATTCGCTTCACTTTTTGTTAACTGAGGCGATACAGCTTCTGAAGAAAACGCAAAAAGGCTGTAAGTCGACTTATCGGGGTACAGATGTCGAATTTGATAGCGATGTTCTGAACACAGAGGTTCGTTTCGGCTCGTTTACGTCTTCGTCTCTCAATCGTTCAGTGGCAGAAGAGTTCGGGGATGTTTTCTGTTTTGAAATCTACACTTGTGAAGGTGCTGAGGTGGCGAATTATTCAAAGTTTCCTGATGAGGACGAGGTGCTGATTCCTCCGTACGAGACGTTTAAAGTCTCTGCTGTCAGGAACAGAACGGATCAGAACGATCTCTGGTGTCAAACTGTGTTTACGTTGGAAAGCTCTGGGAAAATCAGTGACCTGAACTGTAAGTTGTTTAACAGTGGAAACCAGGTTGCTGGTTTTAGTGTTTTACTAAGTTTAACATTATTTAGCAAAATGTTTACCTAGTAACTTGTAGATACTGTATGTTTCCTGTTGTTGAACTTTGGATTGCCTGTCAGATTTAATTCAGGGGCAGACTCTCCAGCTGAAAAATAAAAACTAGACACCATCCTGCAAAGTTGCAAATCTGAAAGTGCACCGTGTACAAAGTTGTTGTCTCTCAAAAGAAAGAGTGACGAATTTTTAAAACGAATCCCAAGCGTTTCATGTTGACGTCAACATGAAACATTAGCATATTGCATAATACATAAATACATATTATAAGACAATGAAAGTGTTTTTTGACCTTGAATGCATGTCAACCTGTTACTGGGGACTCCCAAAACCAAAATACAAACCTTTTATTACCCATAATAGAAAATAGGAAACTGTGAAGGTGCCTATTGGACTCTAGTAATTGCTCGCCTTCTGTTAATAACTTGTCAAAACCAATAAATAATATATATATATATATATATTTTTTTAATGGTTAAAAGTTGATGGTCTCTAATGTTTATAATCATATTTGCAGTGGAAAGCATTAGAATTTCTGTGATGTTTTCTGTTGTTGTTGTTTTTTCAGCAGGGTGATACAGTAGAGAGGAGAGAAAGGCAGCTTTTCAAAACTTGAACTGAATCGTTTGGTTTTCTGAATTTGCCTCAAATACACCCGAGTACTTTTTTTCGTATAGATTTTACATCTCTGATCTTGTTTCATACACGCATTGAATATATTTTCTGTTTATTTAGAAGGAATTGTCACATCATGTGAGAACCACATTATGTGACAGATTAGGCTACAATTTGATTTGTATAATGTACACAACACAACCTAAAATACTGTGCCTATAAATGCCATTACTTAATTTTGTAGGCAAGTTAATTAACTAATTAACCAATTAAGCCACTTGGCAACAAACACAAAACATAATAAAATCATGGGCGTGGCTCTTAGAAGACAAATAGACAGATAGCCTAGGTAAGAATGGACAAATAAATAAATGAATAAATAAAATAAGGTAGCCTAATTTAAGTTTTGAATGTTAATATAGTAAAAAAAAAAAAAAACAAGAAAAAATAAAATAAATTCTTAAAAGTCTTGGGTCCGTTTCTGTAGCCTACATTAAAAATCCTTGATTACAAAAAGCTATTTTTCAACATCTTTGAAAAGAAAAACAAAGTTATCATGTGAACTTTATTGACACTGATTTAAGAAGAACTGATTTTATTAGTTTAACTTCTATACTAGTTTAATTTAAAATTCCTTTGTTCCTAAGTGTAATGACTGAAACTGAGGTGTGCGGATCCAAGTGCAAAATTCCTGTAATTTTGTCAACGGGCAGGGTCAAGACACGGGCAAACAGATCAATAAAGGCAATGCAGAATCAAAGTCGGGGTACACAGGCAAATACCGTGGCAACCAGCAAACAATCACAATCCAAGACACAGTCCAATAATCAGAGATCAGGGGAGGGAAAGAAATGCTCAGTAATGACAGTGGAAACAGATCAAGACTTCGCGATGGTTCAGTGTAAGACTGTGGTTATATACAGTGGCTAATGAGTGAGTGGGTGAGATGATGAGCTGCAGCTGACAGTGAATTGCTGAATGTGAACAGGTGTGGGTGTGCAGTGCATGCTGGGAAATTGAGTCCGTGTGAGTGTGAAACCAAGGGAGGTGAGGTGAGGTGATGCGAGTGCCCTCTAGTGGCACTTGAGGGCACTCATGACATAAAGAAGTCTTTATTAATAATTACTTGATTAAATGCATTAACTTAACCACAAAAGTTGAGAAGGTATGATAAATACAGTACAATTAAAATATTTTATGAGCATTTTTAAAACCACAATTTATGGACTTTACTTTTTGGTACTTTATGGACTTTAATACACATCAGAATGACTAAAACTGAAAAAGTAAAATGTTAAGAAATGAAACCAAATTCAAAATATTAATAAAACCACTAAAATTTTCTCTGTGATACTAAAATAACTTTGGTTTGCAGAGTATGAACAACAGTTGGACCAAATGTGTAAATGTGCTTCCCTCTAGAGTCTGGTACTGCAGTCGGGATTTTTACTGACTATATACTGTATATATCCAGTAAATGTGAAAAAATAATAATAATTACTATATCATGCATATATATTTAGACTCATAATAAATTAAAATGTTTATAAAAATGAATTTTACAGTGTTTCTTGTATTTTATTTACATATTTGATGTGCAGTTTATTCAAATGAATAATTATTTATTTATTTCAATAGTTATTATTTACACAAAAAATGTACTCAAACCTCAGATTTCAAATATATAGACTATGTATTCCAGTTTAGTAATAGACAGATCAAACTAACAGTAGTCTGCTTAACACAAAGCTAATCCTATTACCGTCTGTAAGTACCAAGCATGTACTTTGTCTCTGTCCAGATTGTCCTGTTGTCTCAGACACTTTGGGTGTCACAACAAATACAGGCAGCACATACAAGCATGGTCACGTATTAGTTGTAAAAAAAAATATGCACTTTCCTTTCTTCGATGGAACTGTTCAAGATGTTTTAGTGGGAATCCTCAATGTGAAGATGTTTGGAAGTGGCACTAAGAAGTGGTTTATCAAGAAGAATAAGAGACAGAGGACTAAAGGAAGGAAGCCTATCAACAGGAAGAGAAAGAAATGGGTCGCTAAGGTCCTAAAGCAGCACAGGGAGATGATCCTGAAGGAACTGGATGTCAACAAGGTGCTGCCATACTTGGTGTATGAAAAAGTGTTTTCTCTCGGGGAGTACAAAGAGATACTGGGCCAAGACTCCAACAAGAAACGAGCAGAGCTCTTCCTGGATCAGCTGTCCCAGAAGGGCCCGTGTGCATTCAATGCATTTTGCTCTGTGCTGGAGGAAGTGTGTCCTCACCTGCTCACCTGCTTCCTGTTGGATGCTGAAGGTAAATCAGACTTTCAGAAACTAGTACGCTATTTAGACAGACGGACGGCAAACCTCATGAAAAACAGGCCCCATTTCACTCTAAACAAAACTAACTAATTGAATAAAAGGGCTATATAAGGAAAATTAAATATTTTATATATATACATATATTTTTTTAATTTATTAAAAAAAATTTTTTTTATTATTCTCAGTGATGGATCTCATTTGATATGAAAATATATTTTTGTTGTTGTTTAGCATTACAGTAATAAGTGAGTTTTTTTTCAATGCAGTAATGACAAATAAACGACAATAAACTACATAATCATGCTATTTTGCAAAAAATCTTAATCCAGTAATGAGAATATTGAGAAAAGTGTGCTTAACAAAAATAAGAAAATGACATAAAATGATTATTATTGCGGAAAAAAAC